>LNAC01000205.1:1247874-1340225 GCA_002007465.1 Ailurus styani
CGGAGCGGCCCCAACTCCCTCCAGTGCAACAGCAGTTTTAAGGGGGGAAAAAGAGCCGCGAGGGCAGGAGCGGAGAGAAGCAATGGGGAAGCACTGCAATGGGGGAGCGTGGTCCAGGCAACAGGAGAAAGATGCAACCTCAAGTCGAATGCAACATGCAATCCCCGGCCGCCGCTCGCCCGCTCCCTCCCCTCGCCACCCCGCCCCCTTTCCAAATAACTACCCTTGAACCACTTTATTAGCCACACTTAGTCCCACACTCGCGTCAGGGAGGGGCGGGGGACGGGGTCCTTCCCTTACCTTTATTTATTGCTGCTTTCTCCCCCCTCTCCATGTTTTTTATTCCTAAGTTCTTTTGTTCTAAGGGGGATGATGGCATTTACTTTTCTGCTTTGTGTAGCAGGGCAATCACTGGGAATCGGCCACGTATAATCCGGCGGTTTGTCATATTTTATTAGTGAAAGTATTTTATGCCTATTCTACCTCCAAGGACTGTAACATGGAGAACTGCAGGGAGAAAAAAAAACACACACACACACATCAGAGGAATTCTTGTTTTGAGAGATTTCTTGGAGGGGAGGGGAGGGCCCTCTTTTTTTTTTTTTTTTTTGGAGTGGGTTTATTTAGATTTTCAAATCGATAGTTTCCAACTTAAAGCTTAATGTTTTTGTATGGATACACTACTAGATTCTAAAATAACTCCCAACCACAATAAAAGAAAAAAAGTCCAAAATCCTAGATTAAAGAAAAAAAACCCTACTGGACAGTGATATCTGGTCTGTGCAGCACGCTGGACTTAACATAGTGTTGGCCTTCGAATGTTAAATAACAATAAACCCCAACCTCAACTGAATACAAATGGGGGGGTGGTTTTGTTTTTAAGGCTCAGCACTTTTGTAGCATCTGCCACTACGCATTTTCCAGGCATTGATTAGCCATGCAACTCCCATAGGCATGAAGTCCAGTTTTTGCAGATAAAGAGCAACAGTGGTGAGATGATTTGTCCAAAGTCAAAGTGAGTCATTGACAGAACCAGAAATAGCCTTAGACTCTTGTTACTAGTCACATCTTTCCCATTAAATAGTATTTCCTCCAAGAAATAAACAGTATTTAAAAATAAGTAGACGTTCTTTACCTTGTTATGTATTTCTACCAGAGGTGCTTTGAGATCCTTGGGTACGAAGGTGTTTTCTTCTGTGACCTGCAAAATTAAGTTTAGTTTCTCAAGAAAAAGAAATTTTTAAAAATTCTGATTTCCTAAAGCTAAAAAAAAAAAAGTATGAGCTTTATTTTACAGGCCTAGGCCATTTAGTACTCTGAGCTTTATATTTAAAAAAACTCACAGCAGAGAAACTGTGTTAGAGTTTGAGAGCGAAAATGAAAATCCCTATAAATGATTCAAGAAGCCTGGATGAACTCATAATGTTGTGAAACTGAACCCATAACACAGTCAAGATGAATAACGGGACAGGTTGGGTAGTAAGACCCAGCTTTGCCACCTAGAGATAACGCTAATGTATTTAAGAGATGAATTAAGGCAGGGCCTTTCAAACTGGACCAACTAGGCACTGGAACCACAGCCTGAAAATCAGCCCAGGTTGTCGAAATTTTTTTAGAGCAAGATTGCTTTAGCGTTCTTTCTGGGAAAAAAAACTTAAAAATGTTCCAGAATTTCATAGAAAAAATTCAGAAACCCAAATTGTGCCTGAGCATGTAAATGCCGTAGAGGAGGAGTCCGTAAACTTTTTTCTGTAGAAGCCGGATCGTAAATATCTAGACTTTGTCGATCAGAGAGTCTCCACAGTGGTCACGACTTCTCAACTCTACATACTTGTAACACAAAACAGCATAGACAATATGTAACCATATGAACCTGAATGTGTTCTAATAAAGCTTTTATTTATGAGCCTTGACATTTGAATTTCATCTACTTTTCTTGTGTCACAAAATATTCTTTTAATTTTTTCAACCATTAAAGAGAAAGCTGAAAGCATTTTTAGCTTTCGGGCTAAACCAGGAAGTGAGCAGGACTGGGCCCATGGCCTATGGCTTACCAACCCTGGCTTTAGAAGACTCAAGCTGAAAAACATTAAGATGTTTGTGTGTCAATCAAACATCAATGTCACGCAAAATCGCTTTTTAGATATTTACATTTAATTAAAATATTCTGACTAATTTTCTTAACATGCCTATAGCTATCAAACTCTATGGAAAAGAGTAGCTGTGATTCATTGATAGTTATTTCCATTTACATACTCTTTTCCACCCTAAGATGCTGAGGAGGAGTGGAACCAAACCAAACCCACCCACATTCTGACCCCTGAGTAGTACCACTCCTTTTCAACCAAGACACCTTGGGCAAGTTGCTTAACCTCTCAAAGTCTCAGTTTTCCTATCCTGTAAAAATGAAGCTATTAATATTTATTTGTAGAGCCGTTGAGAAAATCGAATAAAATAATTCATGTCAAGTGCTTAGTACAGTGCCTGGTATGTACATTTTCCCCTGTGCCCTCAAACTCATTTTCTGGCTGACAGTAACTCTGGAGAGAATGAACACATACACTCCCAATATCTTGTCAGTCTGCACTGCCACTGATGTGGCATAGAAGGTCCAAGGATTCCTGGGTGAGTCAAGGTTGTAGGGTTGGTATTGTGATAGATTTTGGTGGGTCTTTCTAAATTTCTAAGGATGCCACTCATGGGCATTTGGTAGACCCCCACTAGCTATATGGCCTTAGACAGACACTTAAGCCTTCTGAACCCTGTGTTTCTCATGCACAAATTAAAGATAATCCTTATTGGATTTTTGAACTGGCTGAGTAGCATAAATACTAAAGAAAAAACCTAACAATTAGTGTAAGTTAGTGAAAATCCCAGAAATAAACTGAAAATGGAAAGTTTACACCAGAAGCTCTTTTGAAGTAGTAAATCATTCGACTTTTAGACATGAATGACAGAACAATTAGAGCAGGTGCACAGCAACTTAGAATTTGCTCTCCTACAACCTGTTTACACCTCCAAAACCATTCAATAGCCATCAAAACCCTGTTGAACAAAAGTAAACTCAAATTTTGAATATTATTAAATATTGGAGTACAGTTTTTCATTTTTATAAATAAAACTAGTCAATCTGTCTTTAGTTTCCTATACATTCCTGCCTTTTGGTCTACGTTTCAGGAGGTCATCCAAAGTCCAAGATTAGAAAAATATCTATCATTTTCTTCCTGTATTTTTATGGTTTCTATTTTTTACATTTACCTCACTACCACATATAATTTGTGTGTGTGTGTGTGTGTGTGGACAAGAAAGGAGGTAGGAGGGGTACCTGGGTGGCTCAGTCGGTTAAGCATCCAATTTTTGGTTTAGGCTGGGGTCCTGATCTCAGGGTCCTAGGATCGAGCCCCTCGTTGGACTCTGCACTCAGTGGGGAGTCTGCTTGAGATTCTCTCTGTCTGTCCTTCCCTGCACCTCACTCTCTAAATAAATAAAATCTTAAAAAAAAAAAATGTTGGTAGGATTCTAAATAACTTTTGTTTGATAGAAAATATTTAATACTGGAATTCTATGGGATAATATAAAATGTCATTCAAAATGCTAAATCAGCTAGCTCCCTGTAAGGACTAATGCAGAGATACTGTACATGTAGGAAAAACATAACGGAGGCTTATATATTACAGTATTATATGGAGGCATTATACATTATAATAGAAAATTCTCTTCTGAATTTTCTTATTTTACAGTTTTGTAGTAGTATAGTATACCCTGCACCCTGGGACAGCAAGCTGTTTTGTACTTGTATTTGTACATGATTGTTTCTGATGTTCTGACTGAATTTGAGAGTATTTCAAACAAGGTAATGAACTCTCCCCCACCCCCACCAGCACCACAAAGGCCTAATTGAACAAGCTTTCTCATCCAACTCCCCTTGCCTGTCCTTCGCTCAACTATCATCCTTTTTTGGGGGGCTGAAAAGTAACCCCATTGTCTCTTAAAAGGTCAGTCTAAAGGAGATTCAAACTGTCTGAAAAACTGAGGGTCCTCCTTCATTGAGGCAGAGAGGTAACTACTGAAGTTCACCAGGTCTTTTCTAATTCTTCTTGGACTGGAATAAATGAAAACCCGGCTTCTACGAACAAAGTGCTTAAATAAGGAGAGGAGCCCTATCAATTTTAAAGAATTATGACAGAAAAGCCCCAGTGACAAGCAGAAGTTGAATATATGTTCTTTCTCCCCACTGTCTCAATGGTTTCTGATCTTTTAAAAATGTTCACTTTAACTCTCTTGTGTGCACATTTACAGAAAGTCAAAATCATAATTGGAAATGGATCAGGTATAACTTGTAAATATATAAATACTGGTGGATAAGCAATTGACTCTCTAGAGAATGCCTTCAATTTCATTACTTTGCCATAATCTCAATTTAATCCTAAAGTCAATTTAATCCTAAGCAACATCAGGTGTGTGTATGTTTAATAGAATTAACTAGACCGGAGCTCCTGAACCTTGGCACTATTGACATTTGGGGGCCAGATAATGTTTTGAGGGCAGCACTGTAGGATGTTAAGCAGTAGCCCCGGACTCTGCCCGCTAGATGCCTATAACATCTCCCTGACCGCAATGACAACCAAATATATCTCCAGACATTGCCAAATGTCCCCTGTGTGTGTGTGTATGGGGCAGGGGGAAGGAGGGCAAAACTGTACCACGGATCGCAGGGGGAGTGGGCGGGGAGGGGTGAAAACCGCTGAACTGGACCAAACGAAAACCACGGACAGATTTAGGTGTGTACGTGCGTTTATGTGTCTCTGCCTTCCACACGGAAGCAGATCCCAATTCCTTTTCCAAAAGTAACTGATGTAGATCAGGGGGCCTACGCTGGACCTGTTGTTAAAAACAAAAATGGTTGCAATTAGAACTGTAGAAACGTCTGCCTTAAAGCTGCAGAGCTAAAAATATCACAGGGAGATCCTCCAAGACTGGGGATGTTAAAGGAATTTTATCATTTTATTATTTCCACCTTTAGAGTATCCATTATCAACGTAAATAAATTGTCTTGTGGGCCCGAGCAATGACGTTATCTAATGGAAGGCATTCCCAGATTTGGAGTCTGAGAACCTGAGCTTGGGTCTGAGCTCTGCAAATGTCTAGTTAATCACTTTATCTTTCCGGGCCTATTTCCTTGTCCAAAATGGGGAAAACAATAATACTTAATCCACTGGATTGTTGTGAGGGTCCAGGTTGTTAGTGAGAAATAACAGGGCTTATTCTTGAGGAATTAGGAACACTAGGCTCATAGAGTCCTGGGTTGACCCTGAGTAAATGATGCATTATCACAAGCCACACTTTATGCGCAAAATGCAGAAATAATCCTGTGATTTCGTAGGGTTGTTATGGAATTTAAATGAGATAATGTGTCATATCTGCTGGGTAAATATTATTAGTGGTCTTTGGTAAATGGCCTCAAATTGTACAAATACCTATCATTTTATTACAACTTCTTTTCTATGAACATTGAAACCAGGAAATCTGAAGAACTAATGAATACTCCTATGCGAGTGAGACCCTGTTATAAATAAGTAGCATCCCAAATTCCAACCAAGGGAAAGCAGCACTAAACTAGTGTGCAACCTTCCAACTTTCCTGTTAAATCAGTTAGGGCACAGGTTTGTTGCAATAACGTAAGTTTCTCTTCCCTTTATTGAAATAATGTTCTAATAAGTTTTTTTACAACCTCTCTATCACATAAAATACATGGGGTCAGGCAGAGCAGGCCCAACTTGCACAATGTATGTCCACTCCTGAACATTTGAACCCGACTAGGTGCTACTGTACCTTCCCCCAAATCGTTAACAGACTGTGGTACAGTTCTAAAATGGGGTACAGAGAGGTGTTTCCTAAGTTTAAATATAAATAAAGGGATTTTATAAATATAAATATATAAAAGGGCATCTTTTATATACACTTTTTTAAAAAGATTTTATTTATTTAGTTGAGAGAGAGCACAAGCAGGGGGAAGGACAAAGGAAGAGGGAGAAGCAGACTCTGCTGATCAGGGAGCTGGATGCGGCGCTTGATCCCAGGACCCTGAGATCATGACCTGAGCCAAAGGCAGACACTTAACTGACTGAGCTACCCAGGTGCCCCTCTTTTTTTTTTTTTTTAAGATTTTATTTATTTATTTGTCAGAGAGAGAGAGATCACAAGCAGGGGGGTGACAGGCAGAGGGAGAAGCAGGCTCCTGGTGGAGCCAGAAGCCTGATGTGGGACTCTATCCCAGGACCCTGGGATCATGACCTGAACTGAAGACAGACACACAAACAGGCGTCCCACCCCTCTTTTATATAAACTTTTTAATTAAAGTATAACACTCATACAGAGAAGTGCACAAATCACAAGTTGCACAAATCAGTAAACTTTCACAAAGCACACACTTATGTAATCATTGGGTGTTTTTAAAGGTTAGAGAATCCTGTAATAAACATGTGTTTTATCATTAGGGGGTAAAAAAAAGGTTACTATACATTAGTTTTTATAAAGATTTATTTATTTATTAGAGATAGAGAAAGAGAAAGCAGGGGGCAAGGGCAGAAGGAGAAAATTTTCAAGCAGACTCCCCACTGAGCACAGAGCCAGGATACAGGGCTGGATCTCATGACCCATGAGAGCATGACCTGAGCTGAAACCAAGAGTCGAATGCTTAACTGACTGAGCCACCCAGGCGCCCCAAAAAGTTTACTATGAATCTGAAAGAAAACAGTGGAGATTTCCCAGACAAGACAGTAACTGTCTTTGCTGTGCAAATGTGATTCTGAACTGTCGAACGGCAATACTACCAAACGATAAATTGGAATCAGACTGCCAAGGTCATTTCACCATCTACCACTTGATACATGATTCTAGACAATTAACTTCAAGGGCCTCAGTCTTCTTATCTGTTAAATGGGGATGGTAACAGCATTGTTATTAGGAATAAATGAAATAATGCTTGCAGAAGTTTGGATGAGTTCTGACACACATGCTCTTCATACATGTAAATGATTTTCCATTTAGGATGATTTTCCAAGGGACAACAGGAAGGAAGTTACGGCGATCGCAAGAATTCTTTTAGAAAAGGGGGAGATTTTGCACAGATCAGAGCAGCTAAGGGGTGCTATCACTGAGCCCCGGGACCAGCAAATGCTAGAGAATGAAGCCTGAGAGAAGCAAAGTACCCAGAGGCAGCAGGCAGGGTGGTGAGCCAAGGGGCTATAAAGATAGTGCAGTTCTGAACAGAAAGCCACAGGGGTGTGCCTGGCATCCAAACAGGACATGACCTGATTTTTCAGAGACCAGAGTAAGGTCTAGGAGTGATTGTTTGTTTGATGTGGGTCTAGAGAGAGGAACGAGAGAAGAAGCAGCCATAGGAATCATAATCCCAGGGGTCAGAGCCTTGAAAGGCCCGTGCACCGAAGGAAGGGACACGTTTAGGACTTTATCCAGGCTAAGAGACTGGAGCTACTTATAGCTTAGGAGTGACCTCAAGTGTATACTGTCAGGCCTGGCATTCCTTCACACCGAAATAATATATAATTGTGCATTTGAATCGACTCGGATCCCGAATGAGAGAAAGAGCCGAACAGAGTCCCAGGAGCTACACATGGCAGGGAAACCTCCCCTCTGGACGATGACAACAAGGAGACGCCCCAAATCCAGCCAGCAACCTAACTGGTCAGAGCTGGACCTTAGAGCGTCCTTATCTCCTCTTCATCATCTCAGTCTTGAAAAAGGCCTACAACGCCCTACAAGTCTTTAAAAGGAAGTAATTTGCTTTCTTCTTTCTTGACCAGTTACAGGGAATGCATCAATAAATAAGATTCAGCAGGACAATTTTGGCGAACAAGTGTGACCCAATGTCCTCACTTTCATGAAATTTCTAACACATATGAGTAAAGGGGATGAAGTAACCGAGCTAGGGATAGCCAACCGTGGCCTGCGGGTTTCCCAGGGCCTGAACTTGGCCTCAGAATCCTTCTCAACCCAGGGCACCAGGCAGCCATTACCAAATGTTTGGGGCTTGTTCAAGATAGAAATCGACATTGTCACACCTGGACTTGGCCCTCATTTCTTGTTATAGGTAATGCACCTATCCTATCCACTTCTCCCGAAGCCCAATTCAAAAGGTATCAGATTTGAAATTTGCCTGGCTTCAACCCTGCATATTTAAATTAAGCCCTGGATGGGTAACAAGTGCCTCTCTATTTAGGGACCTATTCTCATATTTCTGAGTTTATAACTGATTTATGACCTATAAATAGTCACATCAACCTCATTGCTGAATAATTTACATACTGAGGTCATGCTCTTTGGATGAACCTGACACCCATTAGTGTTAAACTAATCAACTGTGTGCATCCAAGCTAGAACACATGGAGAACCACACCCCAAAGTGGTGGGAACAGAAAGGCAGAAGGCCTAGATAGTATTCCCTCCTTTTAAGTCCAACCAATTTCCTTTCCTTTTAGCTTCACCTCTAAAATGGGATATTATTTTCCCAAAGTGGAAATGTTAAGAGATCTACTAAAATAATGAATGTTTTGAAGGCTCTCAGAACTCAAAAACATTAGACTCAAAGCATTATTTCTGTAGATATAGCGAGGGCTAAACCGAGGTTGATCACTTGTGCTTTACACTTTATTACATCAATGAGCCGGATCTCTTCTGCACTACGAGATGGGAGAAAAGGTTGTTTACAGCTTTTGGGTATAGTCTATGTTCCCATCTGTGAAATGGACACGCCATAATGCTCATTACCCTCTTTGCCTGCAGAAAACCAATTAGATAGAAGTTGCAAAAGAGGGGCTCCTGGGTGGCTCAGTTGGTTAAGCATCTGCCTTCAGCTCGGGTCATGATCCCAGAGTCCTGGGATGGAGCCCTGTGTCGGGCACCCTGCTCAGCAGGGAATCTGCTTCTCCCTCTGGCCCTCTCTCTCTCTCTCTCTCTCTCTCTCTCTCAAATGAATAAATAAAAATTCTTAAAAAAAAAAAAAAGAAGTTGCAAAAGATTCGAGTTTACTGAAAACTGGTTTTGTAACCGAAAGAAAGAGGAAATAATTGAATTTAAAATAACTCCGCTTCCACCATCCAGCATCTGAGTTAGTGACTACAAGTAGGGTTAGCAAGCAGTGGGTTACGGACTTTGGGCTAAGAATTGCATTGGTAGCCATGGAGCTAACACAGAGAAGCAGGGACCTGAAACATTATGTTCTCCTAATATATTGAGAGTGAGAATTAAAAAAATAAGAAGCATTTTCTAGTTGCCACTTGGGGACTTTTGACTCCCTGAAAGTGCAGGGCCTGGGTCTTAGCACCACACACTTTATTTTAATACCACTTCCTCAGTTAGCATAGGCTCAAACTTATTATTTTTCCAAGTGCATTGTGTTGTCACTATTCATCTAATAGAAAAGAAAAACTCATTCCAATTCCAATCTGGATGAATATTCCATTTCCTTTGATAAACGTCAGTGGGTTGATGGGAACAGACCCATTCCAAGTTGAAATGCTCCAACGTAAGCTTTGTGACTAACTGTGCCTAAAGACAGCTCATTTCATCCTGGAGTGTCCTTGCCTCAGCAGCCCAAGCAAAACCAAAAAGATCAGAGAGCAAAACCAACCGAGAGTATGACAACATTAACACAGAGATCTTAGGTTCGTCTGTTATCAGAACCTCAGTCAATTTACAAAAATGTTGTTTTAAAGAGAAAATGGTTTGGCCTGAGTAATTGTATATAACCAGAAAAAGCAAACAAACAAATTATGATATAGTAGGTAAGACAAGTGGGCCCTACTTCCAATCTAATCGTGGATCTAATTTTTAAAATTAAAGTTTCTCATATTTAGTTTTACCAAACTTAACAATTTCAGAGACATTTTATCTCATTGCTAATTGGACTTCAGCTGGAAATAGCTCCCGAAGACTTAAATCTAAATGTCTCTGCCTTCTCAGGGGCATTTAGCTGTTTGACACATTGGGGTGTCTTAAATTTCTGTGAACTGGGAGCCCAGGTCCCATTTCTGCTATTCGCTACGTGTACACTTGAAAAAGTCACTGGCTTACTGGGTTTCAGTTTTTTCATCTTCAACACAAAAATGTCTGTCTCTTATCACACCAGGATAGTTGGGGGATTTAAAACAGGGACCCCTAAAATTTTCCTAATAAGCTTTTCTTTTTTTCCCCCATGAAGACTTGCTCTTGATTATCAACAGTAAACTTAACAACTGCCATTTACTAAGCATTCCAGGCCAGATGTTCTGTGCATACTTAAAATTTTATAGATAAGAAAACTGAGGTATAGAGGGGTTAGGTAAATTGCCTAAAGTCACATAAATAGTAAATGGCAAAACTGGGACTCCTGCCCACGGCTACTTAGATTCAGTTTCTGCTTTCTAATGGGAATCCCCATGAGCCACAAGGAGGGAGATACGGGCTAGTGCCAGGCTGAAAGATGAATCAGGCAAGGCTTAAAGAAGAATGAATGGATTCTGGGACGAGGGTCTCCAAAGAAGAGCAACTTATCTTCACTTTGGCAAAAAGAGAAGTCTCTATTCCACATAGGGAGGCACATTGTATAACAGAAAATGTGGAGTTTGGAATCAGAACAGCCTACGTGAGGCTCTTGGCGAAGCCACTACTTAGCCAAGGGGCCTTGGACAGGTTATTTATCCATGCTCAGCCTCGTTTTTCTCATCTGTGAAATAGGGATGATAACACTTGCCAAGTTGTTTTGGTGGTGAGAAATAATTCATGTCAAGTACTTTGCACATGGTAGGCATACAATACAGGGCAGGCAATATATCATATCCTTCTAAGTACCTTGCTTGGCAGCATTTTCCCAAAAATGTGTTGTTAATAGGCATTAGGTAATAAAAGGAAAACATGAAAGAAATTCTAAGTGAGAGGATTGTTTGGCAGTGAAGTAATTCTAGGAGAGGCTGTCCAAGCAAACTCAAACTGTTCCTTTACTGCAGGACTTACCAGAGCCTTTAAGTTGCAAAGATGCAATAGGACATCTCCAAGAGGAAGCATTTTCCTAATCATTGATCAGACAGCCCCATTTTTTATGGAGCGTTTTATAGGACTGACATTCCTGTGGAACACATGTTAAGAAGCACTGGTCTGGTGAGTTTGGGAAGAAAAAAGCTGGGCTCCTCCAATTCAGTCATCATCCTTCGATTACTTTTGTAGTACCTCCAGAGCCCTCTCTCCTCTCCATTTATTTCTCCCCAGAATAGGACTTCTTTTTACAAATGTCACAGAATGAAGCTCGAAAGAGTGATTTCTAGCATCCATTCAAGTGAAAAGTTCAGCTCCCAACAGGACCAGGCAACATCCACAAGGCCGACCAAGGAAGACCCAGGGGGCCAAGGCATGACTGGGCCCCTCAGGATGGCAGGACATGGCTACTTCTTCCCTCCTGCCAGAGAAGCTTAAACGGTGCAGGTACTCCCCACATGACCAGAAGGCATTAGCGAGGGGAAAAGAGATCCATTCCATCACTTGTCACTTCCCAGAGAGCAAGAGGCCAGCCTATCCAGAGGGGCCCTGCTTAGCCCCTGTCCTTGCACTTGGCCAGGCTGGCCCAAGGAGGGGGAAAGAATTAAACAGAGGATCAGCTTTTTATTTTCATGTAAAAAGCACTTGTCCTGGGGTTATAAATGTTATTGCATTTGTGTAAACCGTTTCCTCCTGCCCTCAGCTCACAGGCATCACGGCCAGTACCAGTGGTGGTACTTTTATAACCCTTGATCAATAGCTTATTTCTATCGCCTTCAGTCCCAGCTGCCAATCCGTTCTGTATAATGTGGGAGGCAGACTTCAGTGCTCTCCAGCTGTACATGGTATGAATGTAAACTGGGCGGGGAACATATGTATGTGTGTGCGTGCATTGAGTGGGGGACACGGGATTTTTGAACAAGGAATGACAAAAATGGGCCCCTTGTTCTGGGAGACTACCACAAAACTGGGAGTTTTCTCTCTTGCAACTAGAAGGAGAGGCTTCTCTCCCTCTCTCTCTCTCTGGAATGACATGGTTGGTATTCTTTGGTGGGTCAAGAGAAAGAAGACAGGATTCTTGTTTGTGTGTTTTTCTGTTATGTACATGCGGGGGATGGGTGGGTGGTAAAAGGTGGAATGAAAAGAGTGTGTTCTAAGAGAGAAAGGGCCATGGCTATCTGATCATCACCCTTGTGTTCCCAGGAGCTGGACAGAGCCTCGCACAAAGTAGGTGCTCAGGAAATATGTGTTGGCTAACTGAATGAATTCCCGTTTGCAACAGGAGGGGAGGAGGAGAGCTCTAGAACATTATCCTAGAACTGCCTGGGCTAAGAGCAAAGGACGAAAGCTTTACGTTGCTGCAGCGCTGGGGACCACAAACAGCTAGGGTGTGTCTGCTTTATCTGAGGCTCACTGCTAGGCACTGTAGGAAGCATGGGGAAAGAATATGGAGGAGTGCAACCAGCTTCCACTGTTCTATCTTTCCACAGAATAGAGTCAGCCAAGCAGCCCCCTAGAGGACAGACACCTCACCTCGCTGTCTTCCCCCCTCAGAAGCCAGTTTTATGATCCACCTAGTCTAGGAGAGGCCTTGAAGCAGGACCCCAAGGCTCCCCCCAACTTTCTCCAGCGTCAGGAAAACGACTCTGGCTCTTGGTAAGACAGCTGGGCCTGCCCTTGTCTGAACCTACGTCCTTGAGACTCAGCCAAACCTCTCCCGGCTTGGCGGAGGGATGTTGAGGTGACATTCTTCTCCCTGCCACTCAGCATCTTTTAAACAATCCTCCACCTTGGGAGAAGACGCATGAACTCGGTGCAGACTAGGGCCACAGAAGCTGAAAATTCCCTTTCTCTCTGGGAGGGGATTTCGGTGCAAGGGGAAAAAAACACACCTCCTGTGAAAAACTACGAATCTGGGATCTCTGCAAGTTGGTTCCGGCAAAGTTCTTTTGGTGGCTGGTGATAGAAATCCATGTCAAGTGGAGTTAGGTGGAGAAGGGACAAGGACCTTGTTGGAAGGACATGAAGGTGTCTCATGGGGCCAGGTCAGTGGGCCTCAGAAGGACCTGGAACTGAGCCCTGGAAAGGGTGGAGAAGCAGAAGAAGTAGCTCCCCACGCCTGCCGGCTGCCAGCTCATCCCAGAGTTCACAGCCTCAGGGGCACGTGGCAGGAGGGGAGCAGGAGGTTGGCACAGGCCCTTTTGGCTCTGGACCACATCGCCTGTACTGCACCATGAATTAATATCTTTAATAAATCCTGTAATTATCTTGTGAACAGAACATTCGCGTGGCACTATATTTTTTGGGTTAAAAGCACTAATTTGTCCAATATAAACATTAAAAAATATACCATCGTTTTTGTAACCTTGTTTCTTTATTTCTTAATGCACCAGGAGCCTTCCAAAACAGGAGTGCGCTCTAAGGCCCCAGCTAAGGGGTGTGCTCTGCTCTGGGTAGTCACCTCCAGCGGCCAGCTTTCAGACCCAGTTCTGAAGGTCTGGGGGAGAGATTCTGCCCTGCTGCACGTGGGCCAAAGGGTCACCCCAGCACTGTCAATTGTAATACTGCAAGCTCCCTTATGACGCAGAAGAAAAGGGGTCAAAAGGGGTCATTATGGGCTGGGCAGACAGACGCCCCACAGTATAGCTACTGAACTATCCTCTTCGTGGGCTCACTCTGTGCAGATGTCCGGCTGTTGCAAGTCTCCACTGGGGCAAGCAGAGGACCCCAAGGACAGTGGAATCGAGGAGGGAGCTCCCCTTTCCCACAGCGTGCTTTCCTCCATCTTGTCGTTCCAGTGTACCGCTCTTTTTCTCAAGCCTGATATCTTTTTCTTTGTAATTTTCTGATTTATCATATCTTTTCTTTTGAGTTGCCTCAAATTCTTTGTGCCAAGACAAAAGAAAAACAATTAAATAAGTGTCAGGGTTTGTATGCAATGTCATCAAATCAACACACATCTTGTAGGCTTCTCAGGATCCTAGCTGTCCTCCAAGAGGGCTGAATTCAAGTTCACCTTGCTTGGTCCATCCCTCCTTCCCTCTCTCCTTCCTGCCTTTTTTTTTCCTTCGGTGTTCCGGAGTAACATTTTTCTGTAGAAGCAATACAAATATCTCTAAAAATATATATTTTTAAATGGGAAGTAGGACCAATAAAATAAAAATCATTCAAATTTCCATCATACACCCCAAGAGATAATCGCTGTTAACATTGTGGTGTATAACTTTCCAGATAATTGTCAATTAGATCAGCCCCATTCTTAAAATAACTCTTTACTACAGCATTGACTTGTATCCTCTTTTTCCACTTAGCAATGTGTCATATGTGTCTTTGTACATCACTGTGTATTATTCTGGAAACATTTTATTTCCTAAACTGGAATCCAATTTGTTTTTCTGATGTATAAAATATTCATCCAATACAGAAAAATAAAGTTTCCCTCTTAATTCCACTTCCCAAAGATAACCACTGTTACTAAAAAATAAATCTTTCAAGTTTTCATGTATATATAAACACACATTTACATAAACAGAGTCATAACACAGAGTGTTTTGTAACCTGCTTTTTACTGCTGATCACTAGATCATGAGTATCTTTCACGTCAATCCATATAATGCACCATCTTTCTTCATGTTTACATTGAATTCCATTCCATTGAATGAATGTCAGAAGTTATTTAATCACCTATTGTTGGGGACATGTGAGTTAGTCCCAATTTTTTAAACTATTATTTTCCTCTTACTTACTGTTACTACTGAACATCACTGTATACATATCTTTGCCACATGGCTGATTGTTCCCTTTGAAAAAATTCCTAAAAGGAAACTGCTGTGAAAAATAGGATACATCTTTTTAAATTTGATTCGTGTTAATAAATCACTCTACAGAAAGTTGTACCAATTTCCATTTCACTAACATGTATGAGTTAGGATGACTGTCCACACTGACTCCAACATTGGCCATTCTCACTCCTTTTTATCTTTGCTGATATGACAGCTGAAAGTGATATTTTACTGTGGTTTCAATCTGTAAGTCTTTGATTATTGGTGAGGTTGAGTGTGTTTTTATCTCTTTATTTCTCACTGAATTTAATTTATGAGCTATCTCTTTATGTTCTTTGCCCATTTTCTTTTATTGAAGTATTCTCTCTCTTTTTCTTTTTTTCCCCTGCATTGGTTAGTAAAAGTCCTTAATATTTTAAGGCTATTTACCTGAACACCTATGTTGAAGTTATTTTTTCTCTCTTAGTTCATTATGTCTTTTGCCATGGAGAGTTTTTTGCTTTTATATATTTGTATCAGCCCTAGTAACAAAGTCAAGTAACAGGGGCTTAAGCCAGAAAATATTAACTATTTAATTAACCTGAAATCCAGGGGTACATGGTCCCAGAATCAGTGTGGGGGTTCAGGGGTATCACCCATCTTTTTATGGATGTCTCTCAGATTTGCCATCTACAATGTGCAGACAAGGTCTCCTTTCATAAGGCAAGATGGCTGTGACACCTTCAAATCTTAACGTCCTCGGCGTCTAATTAGGAAGGCAGAGGATGAGGACAAATTTTTTTTTTCATCTCACAGATCTGTTATCTCATCAGGAAGGAAAATCTTTCCCAGTAGTCCCCGACAGATTTTTATTTACATCTCACTGGTAACCAGTAGTGTCTGCCAAAATAGTCAAACCCATCAATCATTTCCTCCATGACTTGTGGCTAACTACCATATCACCAAAGCCCCTTCCCACCCCCAAAATTCTTTTAAAATGAACTAGCCATCTCCCCCACCTCCAACAAACATTATCTTTTGGCATTTTGGTTGGCATTACATCGGAATTACAGATGTAAAAATTAATTAGTTAATTAAAATTACAGATTAATTTTGGAAGAGTTCAGATCTTTACCAATATTTAGTCTTTCCTCCCAGGATTATGAAGTGTGCCTCTATTTTCTTAACAAGGTTTTACAGTTTCTTCTGAAATATCCATTTTTGTTAAGTTTATTTGTAAGTATTTTATTTTTTACACCAATTGTGAATGGATCTTTTGTGCCAAAAGAAAAGCCAAAGAAGGGGCGCCTGGGTGGCTCAGTGGGTTAAAGCCTCTGCCTTCGGCTCAGGTCATGATCTCAGGGTCCTGGGATCGAGGCCCATATCGGGCTCCCTGCTCGGCAGGGAGCCTGCTTCCTCCTCTCTCTCTGCCTGCCTCTCTGCTGACTTGTAATCTGTCTCTCTCTCTCTCTCTCTGTCAAATAAATAAATAAAATCTTTAAAAAAAAAAAAAAAAAGAAAAGCCAAAGAGGGACCATTATTGCATCCCTTAAATATACCTTATTTGGTTATGATGACTTTTAAAATGTTGCTCGATACAATTTGCTAATATTTTATTTAGCATTTATTCCCAAGAGAGGTTGGGCTATTGTATTTTTTATCCTTTGAAGGATTTTTATAATAAAATTTGCAACGCTTATAAATGAATGAGGGAACTTGCAATCTCTTCCTTACTCTCAAGCCTGTTACCCAATACAGTAGCCACTGACTGTCTATGGCAACTGAACACCAGAAAGGTGGTTATTGCAACTAAGGAACTACAGTTCTAACTTAATTTAATTTAATTACTTACATTTATATTTTAAAACCGATCCTCGATTCAGTTACTGGAAAACTTTTACCTGTGTTTGGAATAATGTGGGTATGTGAATCTACTCAGCTGTAACTTTCATGAAATCTAAATCTTTAGAGATTGGTATTTCTGATGAAAATTTAGTGTCTGAATTGAGATGTGTTATAAGTGTAAAATACATTGGAGTTCAAAGAGTGTGAAAAAAATAATGTAAAATATCTCACTAGTGATTTTTGTATTAAATACATGCTGAAATGAAAATATTTTTGTATATTGGATTAAATAGAATATATTATTAAAATTAACTTCATCTGTTCCTTTTTGCTTTTTATGTGGATACTAGAAAAATTTAAATTCTACATGAGGCTCACAGTATATTTCTATTGGACAACACTGCTCTGGATTTCAAATAACAGCAATTATCTGATACTTAACATTTGCTAGAACTCTACTCGTTTTTTTACAACTGCATAGTGTCCCATCAAATGGATGAACTAAATGTGGTTAACCAACTGTTATTGTTCAATATTTTAGGTTATTTTTTCTTTGTTTTTTTCTACCTTTCTTCCTTTCAACAATTATAAACAAATTTGTGTTTAACAAGTTTGTGGCGGTATCTTTGTATTAGAGAAGGACATGATTAGATCTGCCTTTTGGAAATCACTTTGGTCAGGCACAGGGTGGCCAAGGCCAAGCATGGATTCAGCCAATGAGGAAGCCATCGCCAAAGATCTAGGGAGATGGAGCTGGTGGAGATGGAAAGAAATGGATACTTTCCAGAGATATTCAAGACATAAAGCCAAAAGGACTTGGAATGGATTGGATACCAGAATCGTGACAAGGAAATCATCAAGGAAGACTCCTGCGGGGCAAGAGGTTGAAGAGTCCTGAGGGGCAAGAGGTTGCCCCTCTTTGGGGGCAACCAGAAGTTGGCAGACAGTCCATGAGTTGGGAGTCCTAGAGAAAGATGGGTTCAGGGGAATAAAATCTTGAGTTCAATTTTGGAATGGTGATTTAACATGTTCTTGATCATCCAAGGTGAGATGTGGAATAGACAGGTCAGGCCAAGAGGAGAGGAGAGGATGCAGGTAAAATTCGGGAGTCATTGATGTACAAGCAATATCTGAAGCCTGAATGGGTCTGAATGATAAATTCTGAGGAAAGGATGTAGATTGGGAGATCTGTGTGCTGGGAGGGTGGCGGGAGAGAGACCATGCCTTGAGGAACATCCATACTTAAAACCTGGTGGAGAGGGAAGAGTCAGGGATGGAGACTGAGAGTGACCAGAGGCATGGAAGCAAAGCCAGGACTGTGTTCTGTGGACTGTCACAGAAGCCAAGGAAAGGGAGAATTTTAGGGAGAGATGATCGACAATTTCTGAGAGGTTTATTGAGATGAACTTAAAAAAAAAAAAAGTCTATTGCTCAATCCCACTAATAATCAGGAAATACAAATGAAAACAATAAGATATCACTGTTTACCTGCCAGATGGTTAAGATTTTCAAGATTAATAATATCCAGGGTGGGCAAGGATAGGGAGAAGGGTTAATCTCACATCCTGTTGGCAGAAATGTAAAGATACCAACTTTTGGGGTTGTCTAGGCAGTATCTATTGAAATATAAGTGATACATACTCTTTAACTGTCCCAGGGAGATACTCACTCATGTGCAAGAGGCTGTGATTACAATACTCTTCACTGCAGCACTGTGTATAAAACTGAAAAACTGTTAATAACATAAATGTCCTTTGGTGGTAAGAAAACAATGCCACATACTATCGAATACCAGGTAGCAGTTTAAAAGAATAATGTAAATTGATATACACTTAAAATGGAAAGCTCTGCAAGATACTGTGAAGTGAAAAAATAAGTCACAGAACAATATATATAATGAAATACAATTGGTATATGTTTAAAACCCTGTATTTTGCACATTTAGATTTATATGTGTATAAATGTACAGAAAAATGTCTGGGAGGATGTCTGGCATACTGTTAACAATGATGAACTTAGAAAGTGTTTTAGGGTTAGTAAGGATGGGTGAAGGAAAATCACTTTTACTTTGGAATGGCTTGCATTTTTTTAAGATTTTATTTATTTATTTGCCAGAGAGACAGAGCACAAGCAGGGAGAGCAGCAGGCAGAGAGAGAAGCAGGCTCCCTGCTGAGCAGGGACCCCGATGCAGGACTCGATCCCAGGACCCTGGGATCTTGACCTAAGCTGAAGGCAGAGGCTTAACCAATTGAGCCACCCAGGTGTCCTGAGAATGGTTCACATTTTTAAAACAAAAATGTATTCATGAATTGCTTAAGTTTCAGTGTTATCATGCTCACGGCATTCAGAAAGATGAGGATTATTAGCGATGAGTTTTATCCAGGTTGTATCCAGGGATGAGCTGATGGGGGTGAGGCCATTTTGTTTACTCATGTACTGTTATTTTACCATTACCCCCATTAGATCTGTGAGAGCTGTGCCTGAGCCAGGCTCTTGGGGGAAGAATCTGAGCTCGAGGTGTGAGAAGACTCAGAGAGCCATCTCAGTACAATCTTGTACTTGCTGAAGCCTTTCCGTATCTGTTTAATGGGAGCATTCCCTGAGTTTTGTAAGGATTCAGTAAGGTCATTTTGGTGGGGTTTTCTTAAGATTTATTTATTTGAGAGAGAGAAAGAATGTGCACAAGCAAGGGGAGGAGCACCAAAGGGAGAGGGAGAGAGAGAACCTCTAGCAGACTCCCCGCTGAGCGCAGAGCCTGACAACAGGGCTTGATCCCACGACCCTGAGATCATGACCTGAGCCAAATCAAGAGTCTGCCACTCAACCGACTAAGCCACCCAGATGCCCCAAGTGAGATGATATTGTATCACAAGCACCATCTGGGTGGTCACTAACGTTATCTTAACACTAGATCCTGGAGCCCAAGAGCTCGCTGACTGTCCTGCTTCTTGAAATGTCCTCTCTAAGCGCTCATCCCAAGCAGTCACAGCTAGCCTGGGACCTGGTCCACGACAGGGAGGCTTCCCCTCACCAGCCTGCCTCAGCCGACCGGTAATGGCACCTTGAGGTCCACTAGCAACGTCTGAGGCAGATACAGGAGCGCGGCACGACCACACATGTGCCTCCTCTGTATACCGAACAGAAGACGCAAAGGCTGTGGCCCTGTCACCTTTTCCGGGAACTGGACCACTTATTTCTCTTTCTTTTCACCTTTCCACCTTTCTCTTCCTATCTACTGGTTCTATGCAGTCTTTTCTGAAGGGTCATCCTCCTATTATGTCTCCCAAGGGTATTTGTATGTATGAAGGGCTTCTTGAAAAGAGAAAGGTGCTTAACATCCCCCAGAGATGACTTTTTAATGGTGAATGAGAGCACAGGGAAACTGAGTCACTGAGGTAATTTGGGGGCCAGAGTTTTGTCCCTATCCTTTAAAACCCCACCTCAGAGATAGCTTTCTTTTCTGCTCCTTCTACAGTCGAAAGGACACTTGAGCAGTTGATGTCTCCTATGACGGCACCGTCCCAGCCTGCTTCCCACAGAGCAAGGAGCCCAAAATGGGGCTCGATCCCAGGACCCTGGGATCATGACCTGAGCCAAAGGCGGACTCTTAACGACAGAGCCATCCAGACGCCCCTGTACGCTTAGATTTTTAAAATAATGATTTTGTATTATTAAAAAAATAGAGGGTTAATTTTTTCATTTTGTGGGGGGGAAGGAGCAGACTTTTGAACAGCTTTCTCTGCCTTCATTTTTTACAGTGGGGTTATTTCCTGTTCACTTGAGTTTACTGGATGACAGCTAGATGTAGTTTAAGAGTATTTGTCCTCTTATCCATAGCATTTGGTATGATTAATCCTTTGGCATAAAATACAAACAACTTTGCCTACATCCTTTGAAAGACTTTGGAGTTAGGAGCCATGAAAAGTGAGTGGCAAGAGCAGAACGAATGGATCCAAATGGCATTTTTTGTTCGTTTGGAAGTGAAACTATCTTATTCTATTTGTCCTAAGTTGTCTTTTCCTTCATATTTTGTTGTTTGTTAGCATCTCTATTGGTTTTCTATTGCTGCATGACAAATTATCACAAACAACAACCATTTACGATCTCGAAGTTTCTGTGGGTCAGGAGTCTGGGTATGGCTTCACTAGGTCCTTTGCTCAGGGGCTCAAAAGGGTGCAGTGCAGCCAGGGCTGGGGTTCGTTCCAAGCTTGTGGTCATTGGAAGAATTCAGTTCCTTGCACCTGCTTCTTCCAGACCAGCAGGATCTTCTCTGATCTCAGGCATGCTCCAAGATGCTTTAAAAGCCTCACCTGCTTAGGTCAGGCCCCCCAAGATGAGCTTCCATTTGACTAAATCAAAGTCAGCAGATTAGGGATTTGAATTACAACTGCAAAAATCCCCTCACCTTTGCCATGTAATGTAACTTCTCAAAGGAGTGGTGGCCATCATATTCACATGTCCCACCTACACTCAGGGGGAAGAAGTTATACAAGGGTCATTGGAGGTCATCTTAAACTCTGCCTATCACATCGTATGTTTACACTGAGCCATCAGAGACAAATGAGAAAATATAAGTAAGCAAAAAGAAAAAGTAAACAATTGGAAATGCTACCATCTAGAGATAATTTCTCTTAAGGGTTGACTTAGGTCTCTACACTGTTCCCACGTATATATGTATTCTGTAATGGGATTATGGCATCCACACTATTCTGTTCCTGACTTTTTTTTTCCACTTCGACATGTTTTGAAAATATCCTTCTATATTCACACATAATTATTTATTGCATCTACGTGAAAGGCTGTTGTATGCTCCAATTTATGAAACTGCTGTAATTTATTTAAGTAGTCTGCTATTTGGGGCAGGGTAGGTTAAGTAAACTTTTTATTTTTGAACAGCTTTAGATTTACAGGACAATTGTGAATATACACAGTATATAGTTTATAGGACAGAGAGTTCCCATATTCCTCATACCCAACTAAATAAGTTTCCCTTATTATTAACATCTTACCTTAGTTTGGCATGGTTTTTTACAATTAATGAATGTCTATTGATAACATCATTACTAATGAAAGTCCACACTTTATTCAGATTTCCTTGGTTTTTACATAATGCCTTTTTCTGTTCCAGGATCCCATTGAGAACACCATATTACATTTAGTCATCATGTCTCCTTAGGCTCCTCTGGACTATGACAGTTCTCAGACTTCCCTTGCTTCTGATGATCTTGACAGTTTTGAGGAGTCTAATCTGATCCTTTGTAGAATGCTTCTCAATTGGAATTTATTCTATGTTTTTCTCATGTTTCCACTGGGGTTATATTTTGGGGAGGAAGACCATGGAAGTAAACTACCATTTCATCCCATCGTACCAAGGGTACACACAATGCACACGTCTCATCACTATTGATGTTGACCTTGATCCACCAGCTGGAGTTGGATTTGTCATGTTTTTCCACTGTCAAGTTTCTCCCTCCTTTTCCCCCTTTCCCATGCTGTACTCTTTGGAAGAAAGTCACTCTGTGAAGCCCACACTTCTGGAGTGAGGAGTTTGCTGCCCCGCCTTGAGGACAAAGTATCTACATAAATTATTTGAAATTCTTCTGCATGGCAGATATGTGTCTTCTCCTCCACTTATTTATTCAATCATTAATATCTGTACAGACTTGTGGACAGTTATTTTATACTCTAGGTTATAATCCAATACTACCTTATTTTGTTCCTCAAATTGTTCCACCTTTAGCCATTGGCAGCTCTTTCATTTGGCCCCTGCAACTCTTCCACAGACTGCAACCATTGTGGGTATGGTCTTTGTTTGTTTTTTTGAGCACATCCTTACTTTCTGGCCCGACAAGATGCTCTGGCTTATATTATGTATTTCCTAGCCCAGTCCTAGAATCAAGGATCTGCTAGTTTTTGACACTTGGATCATTTCCGAGATTTTTTTTTTTAACAATTTCTAAACAAGACTGCAATGAACATCCTTGAAAATATATAAATGGGTATATTTGTCTGATGATTTAGACTGAATTATTTTTTTAAAAAGGCAGAACCAGGGCGCCTGGGTGGCTCAGTGGTTTAAAGCCTCTGCTTTCGGCTCAGGTCATGATCTCAGGGTCCTGGGATCGAGGCCCGCATCGGGCTCCCTGCTCAGCGGGGAGCCTGCTTCCCCCTCTCTCTCTGCCTGCCTCTCTGCCTCCTTGTGATCTCTCTCCCTCTGTGAAATAAATAAATAAAATCTTTAAAAAAAAAAAAAAAGGCAGAACCAGAACTTATATAAAGCCAGCGAAAGGATTTTGATCAAACCTCCTTCTGTGTCATCACTTCGGAAAATAGGCAGTTTCTATAAAGTGAAATGTACATTTGCTATATGACTATCAATTCTAGTTGCAGATATTTACCCAAGAAATATAAAACATGTCCACTAAAAAGATTAGTACCAGGGGCGCCTGGGTGGCTCAGTGGGTTAAAGCCGCTGCCTTCAGCTCAGGTCATGATCCCAGGGTCCTGGGATCGAGGCCCACATCGGGCTCTCTGCTCAACAGGGAGCCTGCTTCCTCCTCTCTCCTCTCTCTCTGCCTGCCTCTCTGCCTACTTGTAATCTCTCTCTCTCTCTGTGTCAAATGAATAAATAAAAAAATCTTTAAAAAAAAAACATTAGTACCAGATATTCATAACAGTTTTATTTATAAAAGCCAAAAACTGGGACAGTCCCAGTGTCCATCAACAGGTGAATGTGTAAGCAAATTGTGGTAAATCCAGACCATGAAATATCACTGAGCCATGGAAAGAAACAAACTATCGATGTGTATAACAATGTAAAAGCATCTCAAAAATATCCTAAGTAAAAGAAGCCAGTCACAAAAGAGTACATCCAACATGGTTCCATTCGTATGAAATTCTAGAACAGGTAAAACTAACCGATGGGGATAGAAAACTAACTAGTACCTGGGGCAGGGTGAGATGGGTCGGGGAGATTGGCTGCAATCTCAAAGGAAATTTTTTTTTATTATTTACATATAATATATTATTTGTTTCAGGGATACAGGTCTGTGACTCATCAGTCTTACACAATTCACAGCACTCACCCAGTGTCCATCACCCAGCCACCCCATCCCTTCCATCCACCTCCCCTCCAGCAACCCTCAGTTTTTTTCCTGAGATTAAGAGTCTCTTGTGGTTTGTCTCCCTCTCTGGTTTCATCTTGTTTCATTTTTCCCTCCCTTCCCCTATGATCCTCAGTCTTGTTTCTCAAATTCCTTATATCAGTGAGATCATATGATAATTGTCTTTCTCTGATTGACTTATTTCACTTAGCATAATACCCTCTAGTTCCATCCACGTCTGATCTTGTAAATGGCAACTTTTCGGGGGGGGTTTTGATGGCTGCTTAGTATTCCATGTGTGTGTATATATATATATACATATATATATGTATATATATATATACACACCACCTCTTCTTTATCCATTCATCTGTTGATGGACATTTAGGCTCTTTCCATAGTTTGGCTATTGTGGACATTGCTGCTATAAACATTGGGGTGCACGTGCCTCTTTGGATCACTACATTTGTATCTTTGGGGTAAATACCCAGTAGTGTAATTGCTGGGTCATAGGGTAGCTCTATTTTCTACTTTTTGAGGAACCTCCATACTGTTTTCCAGAGTGGCTGCTCCAGCTTGCATTCCTACCAACATTTTCTATATGACTATTGAGGAGGGTTCCCTCAAGGGAACTTTCTAGGGTGATGGGAATGTTCTAGATCCTGAATGTAGTCGTGGTTACGCGGGTTTATACATTTGCCATAACTCTGAATGGTGCACTTAAAATGGGTGCGTTTTACCGTATGTAAATTACACCTCAATAAAGTTGATTTATTTATTTATTTTTGTTAAGATTTTATTTATTTATTTCACAGAGGGAGAGAGATCACAAGGAGGCAGAGAGGCAGGCAGAGAGAGAGAGGGGGAAGCAGGCTCCCCGCTGAGCAGGGAGACCGATGCGGGCCTCAATCCCAGGACCCTGAGATCATGACCTGAGCCGAAAGCAGAGGCTTTAACCCACTGAGCCACCCAGGTGCCCTAAAGTTGATTTAAAGAAAACAACAAAACTGAGTCCAGATTGCAGCCAAAAAACCCCTCCTTGAAGGGAGTAGGCAGGAAGGGAGCCCCCCTCCCCCCCGGGGCAGGCCTTCTCAGGGCAGGGGGTGGGGCCTCTGTTGCCCCTCTCACCCCCTTCACCACCCACAGACTTGAATTCTGGTCCTGCCATGTGCCCTTCTCACTCCTCGACTTCCTGCTGGATGACAGAAGGGATCGCACAGGCTGAATGAGTCCAGCAGCAGGGCCTGGGCTTGGAGAGAAGGAGGCTGCAGGCGCAAAGGGGATCCCCACAGTCAGCAAGCCTGGAGGCTGGCGATGTCTTGATGCTTGTTGGGGTGCAGGGGAAGGACTGTAAAGTGTCGGTGTCCCCGGCAACTCTGCCGCAGAACACTTCCTGACAAAACTTGGCAAAAGTGTGAGTGCCTCGCTGCCGGTGCAAATGGACAGAGGTTTACACAAGGCCACTTAGGGTGGACTGCCAGCCAAGGAGTGAGCCTCCGGTCCTGGCACAAACAGCAGCAAAGTGATACCTCAGAGGAGGCAGCACCGGGGGCTGGGGGGGACAGCAGATCCAGGGGACGCAGCAGGAGCGGCTCTCAGAGGCTGTCGGAGAGACCAGGATCTGAGGCTCTGGTCTTAGAGACATAACTGAGGGTCCCCTTCCACCTAAGGGCAGGCGTGGTAAGCAATGACCAGGACCCACTTATGGAGACGTCAAGGGGAGCTTAGCTTAGCAGGGTGGGAGAGTGGGACATTTGTAAGAGACCAGATCTGCCACCCGTCAAGCAAAATTTTGAGATCTGAGGTATTTGTGCAACCAAGCTCCCTCATTCCTGCGTGAACCTTTGTGGAGGGCCTTCAGTGAGTCAGATGCTGTATTAGTCACTGGGGATTAAGCAGGGGCAATACAGAAAAATCCCAGCTATGATAGGACTCCCCTTTCATGACACCTCTGCGCTGTCATTTCACCCGGAGGTGGGTGCTTTGAAAGAAGACGGGGACAGGAATGGGGAACGGGGGAGCCACGTCAGTGGGGCTGGCCAGGTCCCCCGGAGGAGGCGACACTTGAGCGCCGCCCGCTTTGTACCCACGGGCTGGAGAAACCTGGAGCACACTGGTTCCTGGACAAGTTCCTAGCAGGGCAGTTTCAGGGTCAAAGAGCATAATCACGTTAAGGCCTTTGATGATACTGCTAAGTTATCCAGAGAGTTTCCAAGGTTGCCTTCTCAAAGGAAGGGGAGAAATGCTGTGTGTTTTTTGGAATGCTTCGGAGAGTTTAAGGAGTATGTGTGTGTACGTGGTGGGGCAATGCCTCCTTGCTCAAATGCCGTCTCAGAAGGCACAGCTCAAGTCCATTTCTTCCCACTCACGCCAGACCGAAGATTTTAGGAGCTAAACATCCTAGCAGCTAAAACACCAGTCGGAAGGACCTGCGTTTCTAGCCCAGCTCTGCCACTCATCCACTGTGCTGCAACTCTGAACAACTTTGCCTACAGCTATGTAACCCTCAGTTTTCTCATCTGTAAAATGGGCTTTCTAAAATTCTTAGCTCAGAGGGTTGTATGAGGGTTAAAGGAGATAATGCAAACCAGGCACCCTGCAGAGCACCCAGCGTGTAGTAAGTGCCCTTGATCTTCATTCTGCAAAGTCAGCAGTACTGGGGGGGTCAGGAGCAGCCCCGAGCACAGGGCAGCGTGCTCCCTCATGGACGCAGAGATGCTGTGGGCCTGCTCCGCCCCTGCTTCCAGACATCAGGTCAATCACTGACGTTCAGATGTTGTCCGCCAAGGTTTTCTATCTGGCTAAGGTTTTTAACCTAGGTATGCGTTAACCCAACTTTAAAAAGACCCCCAAATGATAGGAATATCTGTGTCTGTGTGTATATATGATTTTTTTCTCCTAGAAAGGACCAAGGACTTTTTTCTGCACACCCCTAAGCAAAAAGCAGCTGAGCCAAGTTAATTCAAACTTCTCAAAAACAATTCACCTCTGCACTTAGACCAGATATGGGATGTTTCAACCCTAAAGTATTCTTGTTTAGGGGGGGTGTGTCTGAAAACCCACAAGTGATCTGGAACAGGGTCAGAGTGAAATCATCGTGAGTCCGAGCACATTTCATCCACCAGACGCGGCAAGTTTTCATTGTTTACTTGCATCTGTTTGTGTTTTTTTTAAACCCAAAATGCAGATACAGCCATTATTTTACTTGGAACTCAGACATGAAATGTTCTGCCCCCACTCTCCTCGCATACTTTGTATTGTAACTTCCACTTCTCCCACCTGCTCCTGTCTCTCATTGTCCCAAGGTCCCCGGACTCAGCAATCACACTTCAGCACTTCCTTAAACTTAAGACCAAAAGATGTGCTGTTCCCTCAAACTCACCCCTTCCCTCCCCATCTCAGGGTGAGGTATCCACGGCAGGAAACCCTAATCTGGAAAACCCCTCTGAGCCTGAGCCGTGGAACACAACAGCTCCTGAATGCTGATCTGTGAACCAAGTTTTCATGCATCCCTAGTGAGGTAAGAGAAACAAGAATGTTACAGAACGATTTTGTAACACCAAATGCATTCCACGTCTAACTCGTAAATCATGTCCTTGTTCCTTTTTGTTTTCAAATAGCCTTTTATGAAATTTAGTAAAAATAGATGGAGGTTAGCTGTGTTTTTATACATATATACTGTCCTACTTGGCAAAATAAAAAGTTGGCAAACTTAGGCTCATCAAAATACATTTTGAGGTCTTCCCAGTCTATAAGTGACACAAGTCTGGGAATCACCTGGAAAAAGAAACAGCCTTCACGTGGACTGAAGGAGCTGTGTGTGAACCGGATACATGCTCCGTGCTGGGCTCATGCAAGCCATTTCCTCCCACCCTCGAGACCACGATGTGGCCAGAGTGACGGTATTTCCATGTGATGAGTGACGTTTCTTGCAGGTGATGGGAGTTAAGTGACTTGCCCAAGGCCACTCAGCTGGGAAGGGGGAGGGGCGTAAAGTCAGGATTTGAACCCAGGCTGCCTGAAACTCCATCCATCATGGCCTCCTCTACCTCACAACGTCTGTTCCTGTCTTCCCTCATGCAACAGTAGATTCAAAAAAGCATCTAAAGTCAACTTGGGAAGAGTCTTATTCAGAAAGCCTCTGTAAATAAATACATTCATAGATCAAAAACAAACCCTTCCATCCACTAACAGAGAGAGAGAGAGAGGGAGATGGACTATGATATTTCGTGGTTGATGCACTTTCAGTAAACACGAGGGCTGAAATTAGGAAAGTGTTAAGTGCTGAACGGTCAAGGAAAGCTGATTCATAACACGGAGGGGCAGAGGCAGGTCCTGAGCACATTAGCTGCCCTCTTCAGACACGCAGTTCTCAGAACAGGAACCGGACGCGGCAGCGGCTGCCTCATTACCAGACAAGAATAAAGAAAGTGACAGTCTAGGGAAAAACAAGAGTGATTAAGGGATGGAAGAAGCCATGAGTAAAGATGAAGAAATAATTCTAGAGCTTAGCTAACTCATAAATCAAGGACGATCATTCCATCTACAAGCACCAGCAAGGTGAAAAAACCTAAGCAAAGGATGGGCTGTTTAGGGTACATTTAAAAAATGAATCAATGGCTGGAATTAAGAGAGTGTGAAAAGCCCCAAGTCAGGGACAAGAGGAGCCACTGTGAAAAATCCACTTCCCTAGGGCAACAGCCAGAACCTCAGGGGGGTAGAGGTGCCGAGGAGATTGGAGGCATGGTGGGGAGCAGCCCCTCTCTGGGCCCTGCAGGACAATGAGCCCCACCTGAGACTTTTCCCCTGGCCTCTTTCACACCTGCTCTCCCTCTTCCTCCACCTCAGGAAGACAGGATGACAATTCGAGGAGGAAAACAGAGTCAACAAATATCGCAAGCTGTCATAACATAAGCCTGGCTGGATTTGATTCGAGGCCGTGACAGAGGAGCACTAATGATCTCAGAGAAACCAGTCCCATTCCAAAATGATCCTGGGGACGGTCGGAGCAGGCCCTCGAAGGCTTTCCCCTGGAGCGCTGCAGGGGATCGGGTGACCCAGGCTTATTTGTCCAAAACCAGCTGTCACAGGATTAACTGCTACCTCGAAAGGGGTTCCCCTTCACTGTAGGCAGAGGAAGGTGAGATTTGGGCAGAGTTTTGGCCTCCATCAGCCTCTGGAATCTTCTGCCTATGCATGGTTTTTTAGAAACCCCTAAAAATGCCTTAGAAATGCCTGAGCCCTGATACCCGGAAAAGGATAGAAAACCAAGGTTTTTGTCTGCTTCCCAATGGGAACAAGCCGTTTGGGCCAACCTGGGAAGAAGAGGTCCTTGTCCTGAAAAGCCTCACTGAGGAAAACAGGACAGGTGGTACAGGAGGTCAAAGGTCGAAATGTGGATTCAGGGGAGAGTCTAGAGCTTGGACATGTGAGCAGGCGAAGGGTAGCTCCTTCTTAGGAATGCACAGAACCCAAGCAACGGAGGCAGAAAAACCTAGAAACCTGGTCAAGCTTGTATTATAAGGACCCCATTTCAAGTTTTTTGCATTGTCTTGCATGTCACTGATGTTCCAGGAAGATTTATCATCACAGTGCAACTAAATAAACATAAAAACAATGGGAAGATAGAGAGGCTCAAAGAATCACAGGAGCTAACTAAGGCACAAGGCAGAAGTGATAAGCATACAAAGGGCGGGGAAACTGACTACAGATCCTAGAGAATATGAATGTAGCTTCAAGCATTTAAAGGATAAATGATGCCAGCTGAAAAATCAGGTATTTTAAAATAGCGTCAACCCTCATAAGGAGTGGTTCCGTCTTTTTTCCAATTTCTCTCCTTGGTCTCTTGGTGGTTGATTGATTGATTGATTGATTGATTTTCTTAACCTCATAAAATGGGCAGTCCAAGTATTTAGTCTGACCTGCTTCTCAGAATGCCCTGCTGGCTTTAAATGAGCTAAAGGGAAGTAACGGAATACCCTGGTTCAGAACATCATGTCCAGCCACTGACGATGTGGCCAGCTGGCCCCATGGGCGAGTAGTTGCACCCTGGGCTCTTCCTCTCAGGGGCCACCTTTGCATGCTTGCGTTCATTCCCCAAACCAACGGTCACCAAGCACAGATGGCAGGGAAGGCCCAGAGCCGGCCTCTGCAGGAGAAACAAAAAACACAAAGAACGTAAGAAATGGAGGTCCTTGAGGGCAGGAGGGGTGAAGTGTTTGTTTGGGGTTTTTTTCCTGTCCCTCAGTAACTAACCCTAGGAAGAAGGATCCTGCAAGTCACCATGAGTCATTTACTAGTTAGTGTAAGTGAAGGCTCAGAAATGAAGTTAGTGTAAGGGTTGAGAGACACAGAGAGAGAGAGAGAAAGAGAGAGAGAGAGAGAGAGCAAGGAGACACGGGACTGTAGGAGGGAGTACCACCCAGGGAACGGACGGGAGGGCCATCCTGGGAAGACCAGAGGAACCGAAGGTAAGCCATATAACTTCACTAACTAATTAAACACGTACGCGCATGCATACACACACCCAGAGGATAAAACTGACAAGGCCCCTCACTGGAGCCGGGGATGAAAGCTATAAGCCCGAACCCACAGGGTTACTGTGCGCCTGCGAGGGCACAGGAGGCAGGTGAACGTGAACGAGGATCTGTACAACCACGTGACAAGTGTTACAATAAAGTTAAAGAAAGGGATAATGGATGTGATTTTTTAAATGAACCATGGATTAGATAATGGATTTGTACCCAAGTTAAAAAATCCTGACTTTGACAATTCTACTGCAGCCCTGTGAGAGAGTGTCCTGATCTTGGAAAACATACACTGAAGTATTTCTGGGTTAAAACAATTGTTTTAAAGGTGCGAATACAACATCTGAAGAGCACAGAGGATGGAAGGCTGATTGCAAGGGGGTGAGGAAGAGAAGAGGGAGAGAGGAAAGAGGTTTCACCGTGGATTGGATGACTGAGTCTGGTGTGAAAAACAGAAGGGGTTCATGAAAAGAGGGGCTGGAGGGCGCCTGGGTGGCTCAGTGGGTTAAAGCCTCTGCCTTTGGCTCAGGTCATGATCTCAGGGTCCTGGGATCGAGCCCCACACCGGGCTCTCTGTTCAGCCGGGAGCCTGCTTCCTCCTCTCTCTCTGCCTGCCTCTCTGCCTACTTGTGATCTCTCTCTCTGTGTCAAATAAATAAATAAATAAAATCTTTAAGAAAAAAAGAAAAGAGGGGCTGGAGAGCAGACATGCTGGGCAAATGTCAGGGCATGAGCAAAGGTCTGGCTCAGAAGCAAGGAGCATGACCCACCTGGAGACCTTAAAGAGTAAGGCCTACATAGTATTTCCAACATGTCAGGAGGAACATGGATGAACAGACAGATGGAACAAGACTCCGAAGGGACTTGGTGCTAGTGTAGTGCAGGCTCTGAGATGGGAAAGTCAAAAGAAATTCCTTATAAACACAATTCGTACCTGCAAACCAACCACTCTCTGTCCTGTGAGACAGAGAATATGCGCGTAATGTGTGCAAGAAAAGGCTCAAGACCATTTTGAAGAAACAGTTTTTCAAAATCAGGTCAACTGAGCCAAGAAGAGCTCAGAATTGGGTTGGGGGAACTCTGTTTCATGAATGTTTATGAGCAATGACTCTGTAGGCATTGTGCTGGACCCTGGGGATAGAGAGAAGAAACGATGTGGTGCTCACCCTCAACATGCATCACAGGCTGGGTAATCAAAAGAGCTTCTTAGACAAAGTGAGTTTGGAGTGGGAGAAAGGGGATGTGGATTGACAACCAACCAGACCTTCTTCCAGCCTACCCTTGACCTCCAGAGGCTGTTTGGCCTCTACTGTGGTTGGCACTCAGGCATCAGTGTACTGACGTTAGGGATGGGAAGGCCATTTGGTCACCTTCTAAATTGGATATAATTGACCTCTACCTAACCACAGTGACAAATCTGTTGGAAGAATGTAAAAAAAAAACTAAATTGGCCAAGAAATTTAGAGACTAATTTCATTCATTCACACAGATGCAAAAGTCCTAGAAACTGAGTTCAGCAATGTATAAAAAACATAGCGCATTATGATCAAGCCAGGTCAATCCTAAGAATGAAAGAGTGATTTAACATTGGAAAAGCTATTAATGTAATTAACCACATTCATGGATAAAGAAGGAAAAACTGTATGATTAAACAATTGTAGAAAAAAATTGCTAAAATTCATAATGAAATGTCCTACCTGATAGAATTTTTTAAATCAAATAATTACAGCAAACGTCATTCTTCAAACATCATTCTTCAAGATGAAATGTTAGAAGCATCCCTTTAAAAATCAGGAAGAAGGCAAAAATGTCTGCAATTCTTCTTTCCAGTATTGTACTTGAGGTCCTATCCAGTACAATAAGAAAAGAAAAAGAATTAAAATGTATAAGTTTTGGGGGGCACCTGGGTGGCTCAGTGGGTTAAAGCCCCTGCCTTCAGCTTAGGTCATGATCTCAGGGTCCTGGGATCGAGCCCCACATCGGGCTGCCTGCTCATCAGGGAGCCTGCTTCCTCCTCTCTCTGCCTGCCTCTCTGCCTACTTGTAATCTCTCTCTCTCTGTCTGTCAAATAAATTTAAATAATATATATATATATAAAAATAAAATGTATAAGCTTTGGAAAAGAAAAAAACAAGACTGATATTATTNTAATATATATATAAAAATAAAATGTATAAGCTTTGGAAAAGAAAAAAACAAGACTGATATTATTATAGATAATATAGTTGTTTACTAGAAAACACAAAAGACTTTATAGATAAGTTACTGGAGTTCATTTTTTAAAGTTTAACAAGGTGGGTGGATAATGTGAATCAATTACATTTCTAAACTCCAGCAATAAAGAGTTAGAAAGCATAATTTCAAAAGATGCTAATTATAATAGCAACCAAAATTAAGGTACTTAGGAATAAAATGATGTAAGGTGTGGAAGACCTTTATAAAGAAAATTAACTTTATTGAAAGGCATTAGATAAGACTTAAGTAAATGGAGAGATGAACCATATTCATGGATAAAAAGTCATAACATGAAAATGATGTCAATTCTCCTTCAGTTGGTCTACTGAGCCAATTCAAGTCCTTATCTCAAGAGGGGTTTCCAAGTAACTTGACAAGCTAATTCTAAAACTTAAATGGAAGGGTAGAGTCCTAACAGTAGTCAAGATATTCTTGAATAAAGAATAAGGCATAGGGACCTTTTCTACTATATATAAAAGCATAATATAAAACCACAGTAAGGAATACAGTGTGGTATAGATACAGGGACAAATTCTCCGTAAGAATTGAACAAAATACTCCAAAGCAGACCTACCTGAAACCTTGGAAAACCTTATGGAAACTTGATTTATGACAGAGATGGCACAGCAGACCACCAGAAAAAGGATAAATTACCCATTAAATGGTGCCCACAATTTATTGTTCATGTGGGGAGAGGGGGAAGAAGATGGATCCCTATCTCACACCATATCCAAAAATGAATTCTGTGTAAATTAAAAGCAAAACATACAAGGCAAGGCTTCTAAATTTTTAGAAGAAAACATAGAATATCTTTATGAAATCAAGAAAGAGAAGGACTTCTTATACAAAGTAAAAAATGTGCTAACCATAAAACAAAAGACTGACATATTAGACTATATTAAAATAAGAACTTCTTTCATCAAAATATACCTTAAATGGGGCACCTGGATGGTTCAGTCAGTTAAGGGTCTGACTCTTGATTTCAGCTCAGGTCATGATCTCAGGGTCATGAGATCGAGCCCCAGGTCAGGCTCCAAGTTGGGCTGCTTAAGATTCTCTCTTTCCCTCTCTCTCTGCCCCTGCCCCCTAAAAAAAGATATATCTAGATATCTTAAAGAAAGTGAGAAGGCAAGCCACAAAATGGGAGAGGATGTCTGTAATGCATTAACTGACCAATGAATACATAAGAAACTTTTCCTATAGCTGTCTGGATGTTCATTTCCTTGTCTCTCAGAACCTTTACTCGAATATCATGTTTTTAATAAAACCTTCCCTGACCACTGTTTAAAAAACTGCAAGTTCACCACCACTCCTGGCCCTGCCTATTATCCTTTCCGGCCTTATTTTTAGCCATTAACACTTATCATCACCATACATACTATATATGTGACTAAATAATTTGATTGTCTGTCTTCCCTTCTCCCCAGCAGACTGTAAATTCTGGAATGAGAACAAGAATTTTGGTCTATTTTGTTCACTGCTGCATTCCCAGCATATAGAAGAGAGCACATAGCAGGTGCTCAATAAATATGTGTTGACTAAACAAACACTTACAAACCAATAATAAAAATACCAACAACCCAATAGAAAAATCAGCAATGGACTTAAACAAGGCATCTCAGAAAGAAAAGAAAAGAAAAGAAAACCACATAACTTGTCAATAAAAGAAAGTAAAAAGATGCTTTACTTTACAAATAATCAGGGAAATGCAAATTAGCACCAAAATGAGATACTGTTTTGTACTCAGCGGATTGGCAAGCATTAAGAATCCTGACAATACTAAGTATCGGCAAGGATGAGGGGCACAGGAAACTCTTAATATGCTACTGGTGGGAGTGTGAATTATTTCCCACTTTAGAAAACAATTTGGGATTATCTTGTAAAAGTGAACATGTGTCTAGCCTACCTGTCAGTTTCTCTGTTCCTTGGTTTATACCCTGGAACAATGCCACTCAAGGTGCAGTCCACAGACTGATGCCAAGAAGTAAATGATCTGTGATAAGGCCTCATGAGACGAATATAAAAACTGAAAGTCAGCATTTAGAAAATGCAATAGCAACTTGAGGTTGCCAACTTCTATTTATGTTTCAGACACTTTTTTATCATAGTAAAATAGACATAACATAAAAGTTGACCATTTAGGGCTACCTGGGTGGCTCAATTGATTAAGCGGCTGATTCCTGATTTCAGCTCAGGTCATGATCTTGGGGTCCTGGGATCGAGCCCTGCATCAGGCTCTGCACTCAGGGAGTCTGCTTGAGATTCTCCCTCTTCCTCTGACCCACCCCTGCTCATGCTTTCTCTCTCTCTCTCTCAAACAAATACATCTTTTTTAAAAGTTGACCATTTAAGCCATTTTTAAGTAGTTCAGTGCCATTAAGTACATTTACACTCTTGTGCAACCATCACCACCATCCGTCTCCAGAACATTGTGATCTTCCCCAATTGAAATCCCACACCCATTAAACAACAACTCCTCATTCTCCCTGCCCCTCAGCTCCTAGCAACCATTCCACTTTCTGTCTTTATGAATTTGACTCCTCGATGTTCCTCATGGGAGTGGAATCACAGAGTATTTGTCCTTTCGTGACTGGATTATTTCACTTAACTTAATGTCCTCAAGCTTCATCCTTGTGGTAGCACATGCCAGGATTTCCTTCCTCTTTTTTTTTTTAAGATTTTATTTATTTATTTGAGAGAGAGAGAGAGCACAAGTAGGCAGAACAGCAGGCAGAAGGAGAGGGAGAAGCAGGCTCTCTACTGAGCGGGGAGCCTGATGCAGGGCTCGATCCCAGGATGCTGGGATCAGGACCTGAGCCGAAGGCAAACACTTAATCGACTGAGCCACCCAGACACCCCAGATTTCCTTCCTCTTTAAGGCTGAATAATAGTCCACCGAATATATACACATTTCATTTATCCATTCATCCATCAGTGAACACTTGGGTTGTTTCCACCTTTTGTCTCTTGTGAATAACTGCCAACATCATTTTTATTGAAATATATGTCTCTTGCATATAATAACATTTCATTTCCCAAGTAATCATGTTTATGGTATTTTACATAAGTATCAGTCTGGCACAGATTGGAAAAAAGTTCCAGTCTACCCACAGATAGTTCAAGAAGCACCATCCTGGAGTAAAGGCTTCCAAACTTTTCTAAAAGCCATAGTAAGAAAAGTCTTCACATCACAGCCTGGGACCCACAAACCTAACTGAAAAGGAAGTCTCACAAAGCAATACTTCACATGAAATGCACTAACGTAGTCATAGCTCTCTTTCATTCAAAAAAAAATCCTGGTTGAATCTATTAAGTTGATTTCACAGCCCACTAAAGATCATGAATCTCAGTTAGAAAACCAGTGCTCTTGAGAAATCCTTTCACATGTGTGTCAGGAGCCATGTGAAAGAATAGTCCCAGTAGTGTTCTTCAGAGAAGCCAAAAAAAAAAAAAAGAATACCATCCAAATATCCATCAATAGGAAGCTAAACAAATAAATTGTGATATACTCACCTAATAGAATATTACAGGGGCCCAATCAATGTTTATTGAATGAATTAATAAACAGCTGTGAAAATGAGCTATTTGGATGAATCTTAGAAATACAATGTGGGGTGGACAAAGCAAATCACAGTCAGCTCTATGCTGAATGAAACCATTTTTTAAATAAAGATTTAACTTATTTATTTGAGAGCAAGAGAGAGATACAGAGATAGTGACAGAGAGCATGAGTGGGGAGAATAGGAAGAAGCAGGCTCTCCGCTGAGCAGGGAGCCCACATGGGACTCAATCCCAGGACCCCAGGATCATAACCTGAGCTCAAGGCGGACGCTTAACTGATTGAGCCACCCAGGCACCCTGAATTAAACCCTTTTCTAAAAGCTAAATAATTCAGGTGCCTGGGTGGCTCAGTTGGTTAAGCGTCTGGCTTGAGCTCAGGTCATGATCTCGGGGTCCTGGGATCAAGCCCCATGTTGGGCTCCCTGCTCAGCGGGGAACCTGCTTCTCCTTCTGCCCCTCCTCCCTGCTTATGTTCTCTCTCTCTCTCAAATAAATAAATCTTAAAAATAATAATAATAAAAGCTAAATAAATCAAGCAATGCTAAACATTACATTGTTAAGGGGTGCATACATATGATGAAAGTCCCTTAGGAAGAAAGGGAATGATAAACACAAAATTCAGGACAGTGGGTACCTCTGAGCGCAGGGCAGAGGGCGGGACTGAGGAGGAGCTCACAGGTAGCTAACGGAATTGGAAATGTTATTGCACTGGGCAGTTTACAAATGTTCCTTTTATTATTATGCTTTGTATCTAGGTATATACCGTATGTATTCTTTTAGCTATCAAACATCTTTTATAGAAATGAAATTGATGGAACTGGAGGACAGAGAATTCTACCCACATTAAGCAAGTCACCTCTTTCATTGATACAGCAAAATATCAATACAATGGGCCCCTTGAGCTTCTTCCAAGACTGTGGGAAAAGAGCTGATAAGCATCTGAGAGTCAGGCTGGAAAGAACAGTATCAAGACAAGGCGCTGGCACACATCCCGTCCCCTTACAGAGCGCCCGCTCCAAGTCTCCTTATACTCATCCAGCAACCCTCCACCCCTCTCTGCTTCCAACAGCCACGGAATGCTCTTCCGCATCCCTAAACTGTTGGTTGCTCTCAGAGTTCTGGTTTGGGGAGCTCAGGGAGGCAACAGAAGATTACCAGTCCCTCAGAGGTCAGGATCTATACCTTTATTCGTGCCTATATTTCTAACATTCACCCCAGGGCGTGTGCGGACTAGACATTGGGTAGTTGTTTCCTGTATAAATGGATGAAGCACTCGGTGAAAGAATAAAGAACCACTGCAATTAAACTGGACCGTTTCTGTCACTGCCAACGTATGAGATCACAGCAGGTTGTCCTGACTCATTAGCTACCTGTGACATAGTTATGGGCACGGCTTCCAAAAACGTGTTTGTGAACTGAAGATCTGATAAAGGAGGGAAGATGAGTTCACAGGATAAAAGTGGGGAAGGGGTGGGCTTTAAAACAAAAATGAGAAATCCTGGGGATTTTAAGAGTCTCATGGCACCTATCAGTAAATCGGTGATTGTTTCTTTTGCCCCACTTTAATTTCTATCATGGTTAATCACAAAGTGTCATGACCATGGAATAACCTACCACGGGACGTGGAGGCACTGCACGGGTTTGAATCCCGGTTCCTCCCTTTACTGGGTAGGTTTGCATGAACGACTTCATCTCTCTGTACCTCGATTTTCTCACCTGTAAAATGGAGATGGCGGTGGTATACAGACCTCACAGAGTGGTAATGACCATACGTGATTAAGCGAGTTGCTATTCGCGAAGAGAACGGTGCTGCATAGAGCAAGCACCCTATTTATTGTTAAAGAAAATCCTTCCCAGATTGACAAATACTCTCTCTCTCCGGCCCACACGTCTCCTGTACTCTTGGTGTTCGCTTGCGTGTGGGCACTCAGTCTTCCACGTAGGAAAGGGATTTCCGTGGCCTTTTCCATGGAAAGCCTGAAGAGCTTCCACCTTTCTGGAGCTTTGCTCTAGGGCGCCCTGCTTAGCGTGCCTGAATTCCTATTGTCCTTGCTGGTCTCTTCTAAGAGCTTCGCGTCTAACATATACGGCGTCCTGACGTTCTTCCTTCGTGACGTCTACCCTGCTGCCTTTCCTTTCCATCCTCCATGTCCCTGCTCTCTCTGCCCTCCTCACACAGCCCTTCTTCACAGCCTCCTAACAGATTTCCCTCCAGTCTCCGTTCCTGCCCGTTCATCCTTGGCCTTGGGGACACATTAAATCTTCCTCCAACAACCCTCTGCACGGCATTCTCACCCACCCGCCTCTGCTCAGACCCTCCCTTCCCTGGCCACTTTACAAAGTGATGCTCAAATTCCTCAGCTTGACTATCAAGACCTCTGTGGTCACCTTTAGCCCTTTATCACTCCCTACTTGCCTACACAAACTTTTTTTTTTTTTTTAATAGCCAAATGGATCTATTCATTGCCTCCATACTGGTCATACCTACACCCACCCAGACCATACCATTTCCTCCACTCCCAAGCCTGGAATGCTCTTCCCATGACTTCAAGGTCTGGGAAAGACACTCTGAGAAGTGAGAAAAAGGCACCAAAATGGAGACTGGGGAATATCAAAAGCAGATTTTGCATTTCTAACTAGACTTGGCCACGATCCCAGGAATGGGGGAAGGATTCTCTCCCTCCTCCTCCTCCTCCTCCTAGAAAGGCATAGAGCATGGTGGTTAAGATCATGGGCTTTGGCTCTGTTAATTCCCGGCTGGGCAAGTTACTTATCTGCTCTGTGCCTCAGTTTTACTCATCTGTAAAAGGGAGGTAGCAACCCTTTACCTTTTACCCAGTACCTTCTGGAATGGATGTGGTGGTGTGCATGACGATCCCCCTTCAAGACTGAGACACTTAATCCCCAGCTGCAGGAGCGATGGCCACTGACTGCTCACACAGAGTCCCTTCCAGGAACCCACCTCGACCAAAGGAAGTTGCACTGCTCAAGATTATGCACCCTCCCTGGGGAAGCCCGCTTCCAGCATGGAAGCAATCGGCAGGGTACGAAAGCCTGGCCCCTCGCCTTGATGAGACAACTCCGAAGGCGCATGCCAGCCTCTAATCGCCCCACAAAATCTCCTGAGGTCTGTGTTGTGACTGCGTCAGAGACCAACTTCTTTCTCTGCCCACTCCAGCTCCATTTCCTTTCCCTCGCAGGTGTTGTTCCCAAAACTACCCCTCAAAAAACTGCCTGCATGCAAATCTCTGCTTCAGAGTCTGTTTCCCAGGAAACCTGACCTACAACAGGTGGTTGGTCTAGGAAAGCAGTCTCAAAACTGGGATTTGGGAGCAGAATTGCTTGCTAGCTGACTGGCTCTGAGGACCCCGTTACTGATGGCAGGTGGTGCACGGAGAGCTCTGGCACGTGGCTGGAGTGCAATTGCCCAAACTTCCACTGCTGGTGACCTGGGACGGGACACAGGTGGACACTGGTGTCCCGCGGGTGCAGCATATCAAGCATTTCGGAGGGTCTGGTAAGTACTATTTGTAAAGACTATTGAATGAGATGGCTGTTGCTGGGGTTGGGCAGGGGATTGATTCACTGGAGAAAGACACTGAAAGGCCCAGAATGATTAATCACCAGTATAAGGCAGAGTGTAAGAGCTTGAGGCCATCTTTGGCAACATATAGTGAGACTCTCATCTCCTGCACTGCAGGGCAGAGAAAATGAAGGATCGGGCCCGGCACTTAATTATAGGAGGAATAGAACTCCAAAGAAGATTGAATCCTCAACTCCAGCAGATCTGCTATGCCAAGATTGGGGGCCTGATTAGAAACAATGGGACCCTGAGAGTCTCATGAGGTTGCAGGCAAGACTGGTCAGGACTCTAGGCATCTCAAGGTTTAGCTGAAACTGGAGAATCTGTCCAAGCTCATTCTCATGACTTTCGAAGGCCTTAGATCCTTCCCCAAGCTCATCCCTGCAGTTGCTGGTAGGCCTTTGTACCTCTCCCTGTGTCCTGTTTGTCCTCTCTACATAGCAGCCAGTGACAAGAGGGAGGGAGGGAGACAGGGAGAGAGAGTGAGAGGGCACCAGGGAGTCTTAGATGGAAGCCATAGCCTTTCTGTGCGGTAATCTTGGATGTGCTGTCCCATCCTGTCTGCCATTTTCTATGCATTAGCAGCAAACCACTAGGTCTAGTCCACACGTGAGAAGAGAATACATGAGGGAGGGAGTGCCAGGAAGCAAGGGGTCATTGGGGACCACCTTAGAGGCTGCCTACCACAACCTGGCAGACCTTTTCAGGTTCTGGAGATGGCGTGTCCCACGCTTGAAGACATTGTGGCCACCCATTGACTTATTGACAAAGAAGACAGCTTTCAGTGGAGCCCAGAGCAAGAAAGGACTCTTCAGCAGGTGTCGGCTGTGGTGCCAGTGACCCACCACAGTCACTTGTGATGGGAAAAGACACAGTATGGAGTTTACGGCAAACCCTGAGAAGAGTCAGAAAGCAGATCCTTAATGTTCTAGATCAAGGCCATACCATCTACAACAGAGGGCTGCATCTGGGTCTGTCAGACTCACCAAGTCACAAAGTCATTTGGGCTCAGAGCTCCCCCATCATAAGATGGAGGTAGTGTACCCAGGATCAAGCCTGGGCAGAGCACGAGGGCACAAGTAAGCTGCATGACTCCCATGTCCTCTCCCTCAGTTCACACCAGTGACCACATGGGGGATCATTTATGGCCAGGAGATGACAAAGGGAAAAGGCTGGGGCGTGGGTCACAGATGAGTCAGCTCAGTATGTGGATGCAAAGTGAAAATGGACCGTGGCTGCATAGAGCCCCACTCAGTGAGGGGTGGGGGAAGGTGGTGGTTCTGAAGGATGACAGTGACGGGAAATCCTTTAGATGGTGTACAGAGAAAATGGCCTGAGATTAGACTATAGAGTGACTCACAGGCAGGTGTGATTTGCTTGATTTGTTGGTCAAGGGTCTGGAAGAAGAAAGAGCAGAAGATTAGGGACAAAGGAATCTGGGAAAGAGGTGGGTACATAAATCTATGGGACCACACATGAAGTGTGAAGATCTTACTCCATGTTAACAGCCATCAAAGGTCATCCACCGTGTAAAGGACATGAAACAATCAAGTAAGCAGAATTTTACAGGGCATTGATGTCAACTAGACTCTACCACCAGCCACCCCAGTACTGGCATGAACAGAGCAGCTATAATGGCAGGGATGGAAGCAAGACCACTCTAGCTACTGTTACTGACAAATATCAATGTACCAGCAATGGAGACCAACACTGGGTACCTTATGTGGCCCCATCCTTCCAGGAAACCAACCAGAACTTGATGGGAAATTGATTACATTGTAACCCTTCCAATCTGATTGGGGCAGCAGACTAGAATGAACACACGTTCCATGCATGAATTTGTCTGACTATAGATAAAATGTTTGATACACTGAAACAGAATCTTACATAATGTTGTATGAGACCAGAGAGCCCATGAAAGAGGTATGGCTATGGATATGTGATCACAGGATCCACTGGCCCACGGCATATTGCACCACTGAGGAGCTGCTGGCCTCCCAAGGTGATACAACAACCTTTTGAAAGTACAACTGAGATACAGCTTGGAAATAATGCCCTGTGAAGATGGAACACCAGCCTCCAGGACATAATTTAGAGCCTACATCAATGACCATTATATGGTGCTGTGTCCCAATTAGGTAGAATACATGGGTCTGGGAACTGAGGGGTGGAAGTAGGAGTGGTTCTTCTTATCATTACTCCCAATGACCTCAGCTCAAGGAGTCTAGAGATCTTGATCCCTGGAAGGTTCCTTCTATCAGGGATGCAGTAATCCAATTAAACTTCCGGCTGCCCGGTCACTTTACTCTCTCTGTGCTAGGAGACCAGTGGGCAAGGAAAGAGTTCATCTTCCTGGAAGGAGCAACTGACACTTACCATCAAGAGGAGGTAGGACTGTTGTAGAATGAGAGCAAAGAAGATATTTGACACCAGATGATCACTGGGACACACACTACATCCCTTCAAACTCTATGTCCACTCTCAGCAGTAAATGGACAAATGCAGCAACCACAGCCTGAGGCCAAGCAAGCTGCCTAAACCAGCAGATGTTAACTGAGAGTGAGGGGAATCTGGAATGCAGGGAGAGGAGGTAGCAAGGAATATTAAGCAGCAGCTGGGAGAGTCAGAGCTGTTGTTTGTCCTACTACCTTCCTCATCTATGTGTCCCCAGAAACAGACTTCTGAAGAAGCTTCTGAGGAGGCAAACTTAGTATATTAAGCAAGTGGATCTGAGCACAAGGGGTGGACTGTAGTGGATACTCTGATGTACTGCACATATGACCCTCTCCCCATTCAGGGCTACGTGTTGATTGCTAACAACTCACAGTTCAGTTCCTCTCCAGGCATTGCCCTCTGTCAAAGGAAGCTGCTTTGCTCAAATTTATGTCCTCTCCCTAGAGGCAGCCCACATCCAGCAACTTGCTAATGAGAGGTAAAATAATTCAGCTTCCTGGTTTTAATTGGGACAACTCTGCAGGGCCATGCCAGCCCCAGTGTACCCCCTTAGAATCTGCTGAGACCTCTTCATAACAGTTCCACTCCCTCTGTTTAAGGGTGTCCATCACCCATCACAGGTGTTCCTGAGAGTACTCCCACCTCCTGCATACAAATATGGGCTTCAGTATCTGTCTCCCATGGAACCTAATGTTTCTGCCCAGAGTCTTTTTTTTTTAAGATTTTATTTATTTATTTGACAGAGAGAGAGAGATCACAAGTAGGGAGAGAGGCAGGCAGAGAGAGAGGGGGAAGCAGGCTCCCCGCTGAGCAGGGAGCCCGATGCGGGGCTCAATCCCAGGACCCTGAGATCATGACCTGAACCAAAGGCAGAGGCTTTAACCCACTGAGCCACCCAGGTGCCCCTACCCAGAGTCTTTATAAGAATTAAATGACTTAGTTTCCAGAAAGGGTTTGGAATAGGTCCGGACACAGCATAAGCCCTGAATAAATGCTTATTGTTACTACTCTCTCCAACACTGTGTAGTGTCCAGCCCTCATTCCCCAAACCTAGTTTGGTTCTCTTATTTCCCCCATTCAGAATCTTCCAGGTACTGCTGGTGATTTTATGTATTTTAGCTAGTATACTGACAAACATCTTTTAATTGTTGTGAATTAATTTTTATTTTACTTTTCATTTTGAAATAATTTTATTTTTTTTTAAGATTTTATTTATTTATTTGACACAGAGAGAGAGATTACAAGTAGGCAGAGAGGCAGGCAGAGAGAGAGACAAGGAGAGGAGGAAGCAGGCTCCCTGCTGAGCAGAGAGCCCGATGCGGGCCTCGATCCCAGGACGCTGAGATCATGACCTGAGCCGAAAGCAGAGGCTTTAACCCACTGAGCCACCCAGGCGCCCTGAAATAATTTTAGATTCACAGGAGGTTGCAAGGAATTGGACAGGAAAGTCCCAGGCACCCTACTCCCAATCTTCACCAATGTTAACATCTTATGTAACAATAGTACCATAGAAAAACCAAGAGATTGGTGTTGGTATGATCCCTAGGGCTTATTCAGTTTTCATCAGTTTTATATGCACTCGTGTGTGTGTGTGTGTGTGCGTGTGCAATTTTATGCAACTTTATCATTTGCAGTCTTGCATAACCACTGCCATAACAAAGATACTCAACTGTACCATCATCTCAAGAATCCTTTACTGATCCCTAAGCTCTGTTCTTCATTTCCAAGATTTTGTCTTTTCAAAAATGTTATTATCGATGGAATCATACAGTACGTAACCTTTGGGTATTGGCTTTTTTTACTCGGTAAACTTCTTTCAGGTTCATTCAAGTTGTATGCATCAGCTCATTCCTTTTTACTACTGAGTAGTATTCCATGGTATGGATGTACCATGACTAGTTTGACCATTCACCTACTGAAGAACATTTGGGTAATTTCCAGTTTTTTTGGCTATTACAAATAAAACTGCTATAATGTTCATATACAAATTTGTGCATAAAAATAAGTCTTCCTTTCATGTGGAATATATGCCCTCAAGTATACTTGCTGGGTTATACAGAAGGTTTTCAGTTTTGAAAAGAACTGGCAAACTATCTTCCAGAGTGGCTCTACCATTTTACATTTGCACCAGCAATGTATGACTGGTCTAGTTTCTCCACAACCAAAAAGCATTTGGTGTTATCACTGTTTTACATTTTAGCTGAATTTACTTGTATTTATATTAACATTTTATTCATTTATATTAGTCTTATATTTATGGCAAATAATACCAGTTTTGCTTTTAGAGCAGAGATATAAAATTTTATTTAAAAATAAAATAGATCTTTAGGGGCGCCTGGGTTGTTCAGTCGGTTTAACGTCTGCCATCAGCTCACGTCATGATCCTCGTGTCCTGGGATTGATTCCCGCATCAGGCTCCCTGCTCAGCAGGAAAGTCTGCTGCTCCCTCTCCCTCTGTTCCTCCTCCTGCCCTCACCTGTGCTCTCTCTCTCTCAAATAATAAATAAAATATTTAAAATAAAATTAGGTCTTAAAAAGTAAGTTGTATCAAAGGAGAATATTATGTAACATCTCCAACGTACACGTTGATAGCAAAAGTCATGAACTTGGTGCATAAATGTGTGAAGTTTAAGAAGCCCTACCTCAATTTATCTGTATTGTGGGTTAAATAGGTTTTTGTGGCCCAGCCATTTTATTTATTCAAAAAATATTCCAAATAATAGACCCACAGTAAAATTTTGGAACATACAACTGTATGTTGGAATCCACTCCCACTAATTTGTATTGCTTCATTCCTTCAGAGTAGGTTCTGTATTACCTACCCATTGGTAAACTCCATAAAGACAAGGATTCTGTCTTATACCTCTTATGCCTTAGCACTTAACACATCAATAAGTACTCCGTGATTACTTAAATGCATGGTGAGAATTCCAGGGAATATTGAAATTGCTTATTATGACAGACTGTTACATTGGCAGCCCCCAATGAACCATGCCTCCTGGGAGTTAAGTCCTTGAGTAATGCCTTCACTGTAATACCACACTGACTCTGTACTTATCCAGAGCCTTGGACAGTAGCAAATGTGACAGAAGCAGAGGCTTGATAAGCACCTGCATGTCACGGCTTGCTTGTCCTCTTGGAATGTTCCCTCTTGGAATGCAGCTGCCATGTAGGACAAAAGTCCGGGCTATCCTGCTGGAGAGATACTATATAGAGATGCACAAGGTCACATGTGGAGAACCGAGGTGCCCAGTCAAGTTCTCAACTGAATGGGGGCACCTTAGTGACCCTAGGTAACAACACTTGGGGCAGAGCTACCTAGTCAGGCCACCGAATCATGAGAAATATATCACTTCTGTTTGAAGCCGTTGAGCTTTGGCATGCCTGGTTACATAGCAATAGATAACAGATATACTTAATGCTGCCTAGGCTGAGGGAAGGAGATGCTTTGTCAGTTGGATCAATGAATCTACAATGATGGATTTTGGACAGGTGTAGAAAACTGAGAAGACACAAGCAGAGGAAAGACAGAAAGAGGATGAGAAAGAACATAGTCAGGATGGGCTTATTTATTGAAAGTTCAGGATATTTAAATCAAGGAATCATAACATTGAACAGCCTAAACCTCCTCGTGATCTCTTAGGCCAGCGAGAGCTAACAAGTGACCTAAATATCATCTCTTTTCTCTGCCAGGCCCACGGCAAACATCACCAAGCGATCACCAGAACTCTTTCCTGATGAACTTAGCATAGTCTCCAGATCTTTCTCAGCATACTCTCTGTACAGTCACTAACTAATTAGCCAGACTTGGCACGGGATGTAAAACCAATCTCCATCTCCAATGTCTACCTTTATTTTACTAATAAATGGTTCTGAGATTTACTTGCAGAGCTAGTCACAGAGCTGGAATGTAGGTAGTTTCCATAGGATTAAAGCTCCAGGCTCGTGAAGAGCCTTGAAATTAGTCAAATGGGTTTAAGGCCAAGCTCTGCCACTTTTTAGTTATGTGGTCTAGCTTAGACAAGTTATTTAACCTCTCATTGGCTTGATTTCCTCATCTATAAACAGGGATAATATTTTTTCAATGTTGAGCACTGAAAAGCTCCTTATATTTTTTGTTTATTTATTTACGTGATCTCTATATCCAACATGGGACTCAAACTCACCAGCCCGAGGTCAAGAGCTACATGTTCTACTGACTGAGCCAGCCAGGCGCCCCAACAGGGATAATGTTTTTACCTCACTAAGCTGCTGTGAGAATTAAATAAGTTCATATATTTTATGTAAGAACACTGACCACCATGCCTGAGATGTAGTGGGCTCTCAGAATCCACTGACTTCCCAACAAATAGCAAAGAGTGCCTGGAAAGGAGAATTTAGTGCTTTAAATATGACCCATGAAAATGAGCAAAGGGAAATCCAACACACTTTGTCCACAGCAGAGATGTGTGGTAGACATTGGAACTGGTGGGTAGGGCTGGAAAGTGGAGAAGCAGCAAGCAGGCAGGGGGTTCCTGAGAGAAATAGTTCTGTTCTCTGTGTGTTGGGGGTGGCAGCAGTGAATTCTCCTTAATCTATAGGTGCCATTCTCCATTCCGTGATAACTGGCTCATAATTTTGCCATTTACCTAAAATGCAAATCAGGACCTGAGAACATGACACTGAAGACTTTGCCACCACAAAAGTTTCTCAACAAAGCAAAAGTTGTTTTCCAAGTCTAGGTCTCATTCCTACTGTCTGGACAACTCCTTCAGCTCCAGTAAGACACCCTGAGCCTCCTTGCTTTCTCCACCCAAGTCCTTGAAGAATGCCCCCAAAGTCCCATTCCACTCATATCCTCCCCAACCTGACTTTTCACTTGCTTGAGGGCCTTGCCAAGTCCACATGCATGCTAGGCTGTGAGGTCCCAGGTGGGAAGGCACTCACTTGGGGCACTTGGGTGGCTCAGTCAGTTAAGCAGCCAATTCTTGATTTCAGCTCAGGTCATAATCTCAGGGTCCTGGGACCGAGCCCCATGTCAGGCTCCATGCTCAGCAGAGAGCCTGCTTGAGGGTTCTCTCTCTCCTTGTCCCTCTGTCTCCCTCCCCCTAAAATAAATAAATAAATCCTTTAAAAAAAAAAAAAAGGAAGGCATTCACTAATCCATTGACCAAGAAGAGCACCACAGTATAGTCACCCACTCACCCCAGCTCATCTTGAAGAAGAGGGTCCCAGTCTTTCTGGAAGAGGCCAGCCTTCCCATAATTCCCCCGCCCAACTCCAGGCAGGATTCTTTGGTTGCAAGCTACAGAAACAAACCTTGGCTAACTTAAATAAGGGGATATATTAGTAGGAGGGGGCCCAGCTCGCAGAATCAAGAGACAACTGAGAATGAGGCTGGTGGAGTTGGGAACAATGACAGCCACGACACCCTGGAATAGGACTTAATCAACCATCTTGTTAGGACTCTGCTTCTGACACAACCTTATGTTATCTTTCTGCCATTCTAGTGAAGATCCCAAGTCCTTGAATCTGATGGGCTCAGCTTGGGCAAAATGCCCTTTCCTTTGCCGCCTTGACTGACAGCCCAACTGAGACTTCAACCAATGGGGCACAAGTAATTGTCCAAAACTGAAACTGGGTTTGTTATCAAGAGAAGGAAGCAGAATGGTAGGCCAAAAATTGGCTAATGGAGCTAAAAATTACCCATGTCCAAAACGGCCCCATTCTCTCTCCACTTACACAATTCACCTAGCCACCAAGATTCCAGGTACTGTGTATGAACAAAAGTTGGAAGAACTATAAACCAAACCTGGTGATAAACCAGCTGAAGGAAAGTCAGTTAGGGGAGAAATTGGGTTTGGGGGGTCAGAAGAGCCGAGTTCTAAGTCCAGCACTGCTACCAGTTGTGACCTCTGATTCTTTGTCTAAGCAATGAGATAAGCAGTGATCTATCCAGCAGATCATTATAAGCATCAAAATAGATAATGAACTTGAAGGAACTTTGAAGGCTGTTGAACATGCAAACTTGAGGGGCTGTCACTGGCCTGCCTGGGTTTTTATAATTTATTTCACAGATTACATCGTATCAACCACTTAACCTGAGATTGTGTCTGGCCAGGAGGAGTGTGTTTTGCCCTTAGCTGGCAGACAGGCTGCAGAGAAGTGAGATGAAGGAGAGACAGCCCTGCAGGTAATGCAGTGGGCAGTCTTATTTCTACCTATTTTGCAATGCAATGATCTTGAGGAAATATTAGGATGCAGTTCATAGAGAGTTCTTACTAACTCAGAAAAATCAACTCCAGTGAGAGCCAAGAAATAGAAAACCGCCAGGGTGTAGGAAATAGCCATTTGGAAGAACGCATCAGATATTCAATATTCAACACAGAATTGAGTGGCAACGTAGCATAGTCATTCAGAACACAAGCTCTGAGTCATGAAGACCTGAGTTTGAACTCTAACTGCATGCATGCCTTACCTCATCTTTACAAGTATGAAAATAATCCATTCAATGAATATTTAGTGAGGACTTATTAAATGTCAGTTATTATTTTAGGCACAGGTGATACAATAGTGAACAATATAGATTAAAAACCCCTGCCCTCATGGACTTTACATTCTATAAACAAGAACAAAGTAAAATATACGGTATATCAGATGGTGATAACTGCTATGGAGAAAATAAAGCTAGAAAGGAAGCCAGTGGGGTGATTGTGGAAGAGCCATTATAATCTGTGGGGTGATCAGGGAAAGCCTTGCTCTCTAGTAACGTTTGAACCAAGAGATGAAAGAAGGGAAGGACTGGACTATGCAGATGTCTGAGGGAAGACTATTCCAGGAAAGGGACAGCAAGTGCAAAGGCCCAGTCTTAAGAACACACTGAGAAAGTCCAAGGAACCACAAGGTGGCCAGGAAGGTGGGAGAAGAGCTTGTAGTTGGAGAGAAGATGAACATCAGAAGAGAGTATTGGAGATGGGGCCAACACATGGGGCCTGATACTTTGCCTTTTACTCTGAGTGAGAGGCACTGGAAGGTTCTGAGCAGGAGAGTAATAATCTAATTTAAAAAATTTTGTTTACGTTTTTTAAATTTAAATTTTGTTTGCTAACATATGGTGTCATATTGGTTTCTGGAGTAGAATTCACTTACATACAACACGCAGTGCTCATCACAACCAGTTCCCTCCTTAATACCCACCACCCATTTAGTAGTACATCCCTGACCCAGACCCCTCCATCAATCCTTGGCTTGTTCTCTATCATTAAAAGTTACTTATGGCCATTGCCCTCTCCTTTTTTTCTTTTCCCCTTCCCATATGTTCATCTGTTTTCTTTCTTAAATTCCACGTATGAGTGTGATTATATGGTATTTGTCTTTCTCTGAGTGACTTATTTCACTTAGCATAATATACACTAGCTCCATCCATGTCATTGAAAATGGCAATATTCCCTGGGCACCTGGGTGGCTCAGTGGGTTAAGCCTCTGCCTTCGGCTCAGGTCATAACCTCAGGGTCCTGGGATCGAGCCCCACATCTGGCTCCCTGCTCAGCAGGGAGCCTGGTTCCCCCTCCCTCTCTCTGCCTGCCTCTCTGCCTACTTGCGATCTCTCTCTCTGTCAAATAAATAAATAAAATCTTTTAAAAAATAGAAAATGGCAATATTCCATTCTTTTTGATGGTTGAACAATATTCCATTGTGTGTGTATATATATATGTATACATATATATATATATATATATACACACATCTACCACATCTTCTTTATCCATTCATCAGTCAATGGACAAGTGCTCTCTCCACAATTTGGCTATTGTTGATAATGCTGATATAAACATTGGGGTGCATGTATCCATTCAAATCTGTATTTTTGTATCTTTTGAGTAAATACCGAGTAGTGTAATTGTTAGATTGTAGAGTAGTTCTATTTTTAACTTTCTGAGGAATCTCCAAACTGTTCTACAGAAAAGGAGAGGTCGCAACCAACACCACAGAAATAAAAACAATTATAAGAAAATACTATGAAAAATGATATGCCAACAAACCTGGCAACCTGGAAGAAATGGACAAATTGCTAGGAACATACAACATACCAAAACTAAACTAGAAATAGAAATAGAAAGAGGAAGAAAAAGAAAATTTGAACAGACCCATAACCAGCAAAGAAATTGAATCAGTAACCCCAAATCTCCCAACAAACAGAAGTCCAGGGCAAGACAGGTTCCCAGGGGAATTCTACCAGACATTTTAAAGAAGAGTTAATACGTACTCTCCTCAAACTGTTCACAAAAATAGAAATGGAAGGAAAACTTCCAAATTCATTCTATGAGGCCATCACTACCTTGATTCCAAAACCAGACAAAGACCCCACTAAAAAGGAGAATGATAGGCCAATATCCCTGATGAACATGGATGTAAAAATTCTCAAAAAATACTAGCAAATAAAATTCAACAGTACATTAAAAGAGTTATTCAGCATGATCAAGTAGAATTTATTCCTATGCTGTAGGGGTGGTTCAATATTTGCAAATCAATGTAATACACACATTAATAAAAGAAAGGATAAGAATCATATGATCCTGCCAATAGAGGCAGAAAAAGCATTTGACAAAATACAGCACCTTTCTTAATAAAAAGCCTCAACAAAGTAGAGATAGACGGAACATACCTCAACATCATAAAGGCCATATACAAAAGACTCACAGCTAATATCGTCCTCAATGGGGAAAAACCGAGAGCCTTTTCCCTATGATCAGGACAAGACAAGGATGTCCACTCTCACTATTACTATTTAACATAGTACTAGAAGTCTTAGCCTCAGCAATCAGACAGCTAAAAGAAATAAAAGGCATTCAAATTGGCAAGGAAGAAGTCAAACTTTCACTATTTGCAGATGACATACCTGAAAGACCACCAAAAAATTGCTAGAGCTCATATATGAATTCAGCAAAGTTGCAGGATATAAAATTAATGTGCAGAAATCTGTTGCATTTCTATACACTAATAATGAAGCAGCAGAAAAAGAAATCAAGGAATTGATCCCATTAGCAATTGTATCAAAAACAATAAGATACATAGGAATAAACCTAACTAAAGAGGTAAAAGATCTGTACTCTAAAAACTATAGAACACTTATAAAAGAAATTAAAGAGGACACACAGGAATGGAAAAGCATTCAATGCTCATGAATTGGAAGAACAAACATTGTTAAAATGTCTATGCTACCCAAAGCAATCTACACATTTAATGCAATCCCCTATCAAAATACCAACAGCACTTTTTGCAGAGCTAGAACAAACAATTCTAAAATTTGTATGGAACCGCAAAAGACCTTAAATAGCCAAAGCAACTCTAAAAAAGAAAAGCAAAACTGGAGGCATCACGATTCCAGATTTCAAGCTATATTACAAAGCTGCAGTCATCAAGACAGAGTGGTACTGTCACAAAAACAGACATGTGGATCAATGGAACAAAATAGAGAACCCAGAAATGAACCCACAACCATATGGTCAACTAATCTTTGACAAAGCAGGAAAGAATATCCAATGGAGAAAAATAATTTAAAATTTAAAGGCTGATTTGAGCTGTTTGATTGTGGGCAAGAGCAAAAGAAGGAAACTGGTTAGGAGACTATAACATAAATCCACATGAGTCTTCTAGTTTCTGGCCCAGCATATAAAGTGCTTGGAAGTTGCCTAACAAGTAAAAAGCTGAACACATTGAAAAAACAACGACCCTTCTTAGATCTTTCAGAGAAGTAAAGTCTCAGGGCAAACCACTGCTGCCAAAATGTGGAGAGACAGGTGAATAAATATAATCACAACTCACCAGAGCAGAGATCACCAACAGAAACCTTCGTGAGATGCAGTGTTGGGTAAGGAAAACCTAAACTTTAATTGACAAACTGCTGGAGGCTCGGTGCAGACAAGTCTGAAAGTTAAAAACTCTAGGGGGACCCAGTCTTTTAGGGGCACCCACATTCTGTTTTACCTCCAGGAACTCAACCGGTTTCTCACAGTAAATGTTGGAGAAAAATCCCCTCCTGCTTCTGGCATGGGTTAAGGAAAAGGAACCATCTGAAATAAACCAGAATATTGTGTTCTTCTTAGTAAAGCTTGCCCTCAAGAAAAACTATTTTACTGGAGCCTAAACTATGGGGGATTTTCCAGAGCCTAACCAATACAGAGGAAGGGAAATATTCAACTCCAGCCTCTCTAGCCATGCTGTCCTACTTAATGCAGGGAGGGCTTGAGAAGCACTTGTGAAATTCACAATCCGAGGTACAGGCTCATTAAAAAACAGAGACCTACCTAATCACAGAACTACAGAACACTTTCCTCCTCCCACAGCTATATACTATAGTTCCTTTTACCTAGTACCTCATGTCCTGCCATCAAGCAAAAATTACAAGGCATACTAAAAGGCAAAAAACACAGCTTGAAGAGATAGACCATACATCAGATATAACATGCATCAGAAAGAACATGAACCAGACTACCAGAGATGGTAGAGTTGCTGGAATTATCAGATTAGAGTTTAAAACAACCATGATCAATATGCTAAGGGCTTTAGTAGATGACGTAGACAGCATGCAAGAACAGATGGGAAATGCAAGCACAGAGATGAAAGTTCAAAGAATGAATCAAAAAGAAATGTTCTAGAGACTAAAAAAAACCAACAACACTACCAGAAATGAAGAATGCCTTTAACGGGCCCACCAGTAGACTGGACACAGTTGAGGAAAGAATCACTGAGCTTGAGGATATCTCCACAGAAAACTTCTGAGATTGAAAATTTTTTAAAATTAAAAAAGAGATACTGGGGGAAAACAGGACAGAATATCTAAGAACTGTGGGACAACTACAGAAAATATAACATATACATAATGGGAATAACAGAAGGAAAAAAAAAGAAAGGAAGAACAAGAGAACAAGAATAAATATTTGAACCAATAATGTCTGAGAATTTCCCCCAAATTAATGCAGAAACCAAACCACAGATCCACAAAGCTCAGAAGACATCAAGCAGGATAAATCCCCCCCTAAACTACCCTAAAACAAAAATTTAAAAAGCTATACCTAGGCATGTTATATTCAAAATGCAGAAAATCAAAGATAAAGAAAAAAATCTTAAAAGAAACCAGAGGTGAAAAATACTTTACCTATAGAGAAGCAAAGAAATACATCCAGCTTCTCCTCAGAACCATGCCAAGTAAAAAGAGAGTAGAATGAAATATTTAAATTACTGGGAGAAAAAAAGACTCTACCAACTTAGAATTCAGTATGCTATGAAACTGTCCTTCAAAAGTAAAGGAGTTTAGGGACACCTAAGTAGCTCAGTAAGTTGAGCATCTGACTCTTGGTTTTGGGTCAGGTCATGATTTCATAGGTCATAGGATAGAGCCCGTGTTGGGGTCTCCGCTCAGTGGGAAGTCTGCTTGAAGATTCCTCCCTCTGCCCCTCACCCCACTTGTTCACATGCTCTCTTCCTCTAAAATAAATAAATAAATCTTTTTTTTTTAAGTAAAAGAGTTTCTTTCTCAGACCAAAAAAAAAAAAAATGAAGTTTTTTGCTAGTAGACTTGCCTTGCAAGAAATGTTAAAAGAAGTTCTTAGAGAAAAGGAAAATGATGTGGGTCAAAACTTACATCTGCATAAATGAGAGAAGGAACAGTGAAGGTAAAAATAAAAATGTTTATTTTTCTTATCTTAATTGATCTACACAACAGTTTGTTCAAAATAATAATAGCAACAATGTTTTCAATCGTGTGTGGGGGGGGTGCTTCCATGCTTAAGTGTAAGTAAAAGGAATGACAGAAATGATACAAGGGATGGGAGGAGAGAATTAGAACTACTCTGTTATTATAAAATACCTGCACTACCCATGAAGTGGCATAGTGTTATTTGAAAGTGGAATTGGATTAGTTGTAAATGTATACTGCAAACTCTAGGCCACTAAAAAGAGTAAAATAATAAGTATAACTGATATACTAAGAAAGGAGAGAAAATGGAATTATCTAATATGTTCAATTAAAACCACAAAAGGAAGAAACAAAGTATAATGTAAAAATAGGCACAAAGAAAAAGGACAAACTAATGAATATGGTAGAGATTAATCCAGCTATATCAATAATCACCTTAAACATCAATCATTTAAATAAACTAATTACAAGGCAGGGGTTGTCAGAATGGATCAAAAATCAAGACTCAAAAATATGTTGTCTATAAGACCCACTTTAATATAAATATATAGATAGATTAAAATTAAATAGATGGGGAAAGATGTATCATGCTAACACTAATCAAAATAAAGCAGGAGTAGCTATATTAATTTCAGACAGAATAGACTTCAAAGCAAAGAAAATTATCAGGGAAAGCGAGGAGCTTTAAGAACCATAATAGGGTTGATTCTCCAGGAAGACACATCTGTCCTTAGTATGTATATGCTTAACAATAGAGTGTCAAAATATGTAAGGCAACAAATGATAGAACTGCAAAAAGAAGTAGATGAATCCACTATTATAGTTGGAGACTTCAACACTCCTTTCTCAGAAATGGACAGATCCAGAAGATTGAAAATCAGTAAGGACATAGCTGAACTCAATAGCACCATCAATCAACTGGATATAATTGATATCTATAGACTACTTCACCCAATAACAGCAGAACGCGCATTCTTCTCAAGTTCACATGGAACATTCACCAAGACAGACCACATTCTGGACCATGAAACACACACTGACAAATTTAAAAGAACAGCAATCATACGGTAAAATTAAACTAGAAATCAATTACAGAAAGATAACTGGAAAATCTCCCAGATACTTGGAGATTAAACAACATATTTCTAAATAACACATAGGTTAAAGAAGAACTCTTGAGAGAAATTTAAAAATATTTTTAACTAAATAGAATTTAAAGTACAACTTATTAAAATTCGTGGCATGCAGCAAAAACAGAGCTTAGAGGGAAATTTATAGCATTGAATGCATGTATTAGAAAAAAAAGAAAAGAACTAAAATCAGTCATCTAGGCTTCCACTTTAAGAACCTAGAATAAGAAGAGCAAATGAAATCCAAAGCAGAATGAAAGAAAATAAAATAATAAAGCAGAAATTAATGCAGTTGACAAAAGGAAATCAATAGAGAAATTGACAAAAGCCAGTTCTTTGAAAAGATAAATAAAACTGGTAAGCTTCTAGCCAGGCTAACAAAAAAAGAGAGAGGAAACAAATCGGACTCCTTGCTCAGTGGGGAGCCTACTTCTCTTTCTCCCACTCCCCCTGCTTGTGTTCCCTCTCTCACTGTGTCTCTCTCTGTCAAATCAATAAATAAAATCTTAAAAAAAAAGAAATGATAGAGAGGACATCACTACAGATCTCATGGACATTAAGAAGATAATCAAAGAATATTATGAACAACTTTATTCCCACAGATTCGATAACCTAGATGAAATGGACCAGTTATTTGAAAGAATCTGCTAAAACTCACACGAGAAGTAGACAATCTGAATATTAAAGAAATGAAATCAGTAAGTGACAACCCTCCAAAACAGAAAGTAACAGGCTCTGATGGGTTCACTAGGGAATTCTACTGAGAATTTAAGGAAGAAATTTTACTAATTCTGTGCATTCTCTTTCAGAAACTAGAAGCAAAGGGAATACTTTCTAATTCATTCTATGTGACCAGGCTTACCCAAATACCAAAACCAGACAAAGACATTACAGAAAATGAAACTACAGATCAGTATCTCTCACAAACACAGACACAAAAATCCTCAACAAAGTATTAAGCAAATCTAATCCAACAATATATTAAAAGAATTATACACCATAACCAAGTGGGATTTATCCCAGGTATGCAAGGCTAGTTCAACATTGAAAAATCAATTAATACAACCCATTACATCAACAGGCTAAAGAAGAAAAATCACATGATCATAGCAATAGATGAAGGAAAAGTATTTGACAAAATCAAACACTCATCCATGACAAAAACTCTCAGCAAACTAGGAATGGAGGGAAATCTTCTTGGCTTGATTAAAAACATCTTCCAAAAAACCTACAGCTGATACAATACTTAATATTAAGAAACTGAAAGATTTCCCAGTAACATCAGGAACAAAGCAAGAATGTCCCCTCTAAACATTCCTTTTCAATGTCGTACTGGACATCCTAACCAATATAATAAGACAAGAAAGGGAAACAAAAGCATGCTAATTGGGAAGGAAGAAAAAACACTCTCTTTTTTCACATATGACATGATTGTCTATGTAGAGAATCCGAAATCCTCAACAAAAACAAAGATTCCTGGAACTTATAATCAATTACAGCAAGTTTTCAGGATAGATATTAATATACAAAATCAATCACTTTCCTATATACCAGCAATGAGCAAGTAGAATTTGAAATGAAAAACAAAATACTATTTATATTAGCACTTTTCAAAAATGAAATACTTAGGTATAAATCTTAACAAAATGTGCACAAGATTTCTATGAAGTACGTATAGGAGGAACAGAACAGAGAGCCAAGAAGTAGACCCGCATAAACAGAGTCAACTGATCTTTGGAAAATGAGAAAAGGCAATGCAATGGAAAAAAGATAGTCTTTTCAACAAATGGTGCTGGAACAACTCGACATCCACATGCCCAAAAATTGAATCTAGACACAGACTTTACACCCCTCACAAAAAGTAACTCAAAATGGATCATAAAGTGGCTGAAGCACATAAAAAATAGACCATAGACATAAATATGAAACACAAAACTATAAAACACCCAGATGATGACACTGGAGAAATTGTAGATAATCCTGGGATTTGGTGATGACTTTTTAGATCACCAAATCTAGTCATCAATTAGATGACTTTAGAACACCAAAGGCACAATCCATGAAATAAAGAGCTGACAAGCTGGACTTCATTGAAATTAAAAATTTTCTGTTCTGTGAAAGACACTGTGAAGAGAATGAGAACAGAAACCACAGTCTGGAAGAAAATATTTGCAAAACACATAGCTGATAAAGACTATTATCCAAAATATACAAAGAGCTTCCAAAATTCAACAATAAGAAAATGAACAGCCTGGTTAAAACTGGGCCAAAGACCTTAACAAAGACCTAACAAAGACCCCAAAGAAGATATATAGATAGCAACAAGACATGAAAAAATGCTCCACATCATTTGCCATTAAGGAAATTACAATAATGAGATACCACTGCACAGCTACTAAAATGGCCAAAATCCAGAATACTGACAATGCCAAACACTGCCTATGATGTGGAGCAGCAAGAACTCTTATTTATTACTGGTGGGATGCAAAATGGTGCAGCCACTTTGGAAGACACTTTGGTGGTTTCTTATAAAACTAAACATACTCTTACCATATGATCCAGCAATCACACTCCTTTGTATATACCCAAAGGAATTAAAAACTTATGTCCATACAAAACCTGTTTAGAACAGCTTTATTCATCATTACCAAAACTTGGAAGCAACCAAGCTATTCTTCAGTAGGTAAGCGGATAAACTGTGATACATCCAGAAAATGGAATATTATTTAGCACCAAAAAATTTATCAAGCCCTGATAAGACATGGAGGAACTTTAACTACATATCACTAAGTAAAAGAAGCCACTTTAAAAGACTATATATACTGTATGATTCCAACTGTATGACATTCTGGAAAAGGCAAAACTATCGAGATAATAAAATGATCAGTGGTTCCAAGAGTTGCAGGGGGATGAATAGGCAGAGCAAAGAGGATTTTATTAGGGCTGTAAAATTATTCTGTAGGATACTCTAAGACCCCTGGATTGTATTGCATGGAGCACTGGGTGTTATACGCAAACAAGGAATCATGGAACATGACATCAAAAACTAATGATGTTGCACCCAAATGTTTGTAGCAGCAATGTCCACAATAGCCAAACTATGGAAAGAACCTAGATGTCCATCAACAGATGAATGGATAAAGAAGATGTGATATATATATACAATGGAATACTATGCAGCCATCAAAAGAAATGAAAGCTTGCTGTTTGCAATGATGTAGATAGAACTAGAGGGTATTATGCTAAGCGAAATAAGTCAATCAGAGAAAGACAATTATCATATGATCTCTCTGATATGAGGAACTTGAGGGGCAGGGTGGGGAGTCGTGGGGGTAGGGAGGGAAAAATAATGAAACAAGATGGGATGGGGAAGGAGACAAACCATAAGAGACTCCTAATCTCACAAAACAAACTGAGGGTTACTGTGGGGTGGGAGGGTAGGGATAGGGTGGATGGGTGATGGACATTGGGGAGGGTTTGTGCTATGGTGAGTGCTGTGAAAGGTATAAGCCTGATGATTCACAGACCTGAACCCCTGGGGCAAAAAAAAAAAAAGGAAGAAAGTAGATATTTAAAGCAAACAAATAATAAAGCACTGCAGTTGTCAAAAAAACCCCACAACTAATGATGTACTGTATGGTGACTAACATAACATAATAATAATATAAAAAAAGACCCATGGAATGTACACCACCAAGAGTGAACCCTAATGTAAACTGTGGACTGGGGTGACAAAGATGTGTCAATGTAGGTTCATTAATTGTAAGGAATAATCCACTCTGGGGAGAGTGTTGACATATGGGGGTGGGGGTGGAGAAAGGGGGCAGGAGGTATTTGGAAACTCTCTGAACCTTCCATTCAATTTTGCTGTGAATCAAAAACTGCTCTAAAAAAATAGTCCTTTTTAAAAAAAAAAAAAAAACCCAGGGAAGAGTTCATGGTGGCTTGGGCAAGAGTGGTGGCATTGGAAGTGGGGAGAAGCGGTTAGATTCTGGATTAGGTTTTCAGAGAAGAGCCAGCAGAGCTGCCAAGCGAATGGAGTAGGAGGGCAAGAGAAGAAGCATCAACATGCAAGACGCCCTAGGACGATGCCCTACAGCGCGGGGCACACGCCAGATAGTCAGCAAACACCGAAATCTTCTAAAATCCCGGAAGAGATGATGGCCCTCCCCGAGGTAATATCTTAATTAGGTACTTGTGGGGGTGAGGTTCAGGACACACAAAAAACTCGAAAGTAGAGGATAGCTAAGTTCTATTCAACTCTCCTCTTTAAAAAAAAAAAGATTTTACTTATTTATTTGAGAGAGAGCACAAGTGGGGGAGGGCAGAGGAAGAACCAGACCCCCCACTGAGCACAGCCTTCCCCCACCCCCCGACGTGGGGCTCAATCCCAGAACCCCAAGATCATGATGTGAGCCAAAGTTAGACGTTTAACTGACTGAGATACCCAGGTGCCCCAACTCTTCTCTTTCACAGGCAATGTTTTCTTGTGGTCAACAGCTCCATTCTGGAAAGAGGGGATAAATGAAGCAGGGACAAAGAAAAAGAATGATGCATCCCAGGACTGGTACGTTGTAATAACTCCACAAGTAACACTTCTTAGTGATCGTGGTGGCAAGACTAGCCACACAGGTGGCATGTTATATTTTTCTTTTTTTTTTTTTAAGATTTTATTTATTTATTCAAGAGAGAGTGAAAGCGAGAGAGAGCACAGAGGGAGAGGGAGAAGCAGACTTGTCACCGGATGAGGAGCTCGATCCCAGGACCGACCCTGAGATCACGACCTGAGCCGAAGGCAGCTGCTTAACGACTGAGCCACCTAGGCACCCAAGCATGTTATATTTTTTGAAGCCACATGCTAGGCCAGCATCTTCACTGTAGTCTTATAGCCCATAGCATGAGGTTAAGAGGAGATTTGTGTTTAGGCATGAAGAAAAGCCAAAGGATTAGTTCTCCAAACATCAATTGTCAATTCCCAAAGAATACAATTCTACTTTAGTTGGAGCTTTCCTATCATCTTCCAAGCCCCTACTCTGGATTAGAGTGGATTAGGCACATATATTTCTCTAGTGCTGAAATTAGCCCAGCAAAGTAGGTATTACTGTGTCTATTTTACAGGTGGGAAAAGTGAGGCTTTCACAAAGGGATCCCTTGCTAAGGAGTTACGAACCTGGGTTCAAATCCAAGCCTGTGTATTTCCAAAGCTCATGCACTTACCTCACTTCTGTTTTATTAACAATAGCCCGTCTTCACTGAGCGTTTACTCTGTGCCAGGTCATGGCATTTTACAGCTCTTAATACGAACTATGATCATCCCATCTTACAGATAAGGAAATTAAAGCCTAGAGAAGTTACGGAACTCACCATAGACCCTCTCAGCTAGTTGGTCAGTTGGGATCCAGGCAGGGTGGTTCTAGGTTGCAAGATCCATACTCATATGTTTAAAAAAAATTGTTTTTAATATAATAGTAATACATGTTCATGGTAACAATTTTAGAAAATACAACAAAGAAAAAAGAAAGTATCACCTATAATCTTCCCATTTGGAAATAATCGCGATTATCGTTTTGGTGGACAACCTTTTCATCTTTTTCCTGCACACATGTGCACACACATGTTTTACAAAAACAGGATTATATTAAATGTTCTTTTACCCTACCATTCGCTCTCTAATATAATACGTTGTCAACACCTTTCTGATTTTTTTTTAAGATTTTATTTATTTATTTATTTGAGAGAGAGAGAACAAGCAGTGGGGAGGGGCACAGGGAGAGAGAGAGAGAGAGAAGCAAACTCCCTGATGAGCAGGGAGACCAGCTTGAGGCTCGATCCCAGGACACAGAGATCATGACCTGAGCCAAAGGCGGACACTTAACCGGCTGAGCCACCCAGGTGTCCCACACCTTTCTGCTTTAGGTGTTTTCTACAATGGTCATTTGTTACTGTCTTGGGTCAAGCCCCTATTTGAGAATCCATAAGAATCCTCCCTTCCCAGGGCTCCTGGGTGGCTCAGTGGGTTAAAGCCTCTGCCTTTGGCTCAGATCCTCATCTCAGGGTCCTGGGATTGAGCCCCACATCGGGCTCTCTGCTCGGCAGGGAGCCTGCTTCCTCCTCTCTCTCTGCCTGCTTCTCCGCCTACTTGTGATCTCTCTCTGTCAAATAAATAAATAAAATCTTCAAAAAAAAAAAAAGGCATCCTCCCTTCCCCCAAACTATGCCCACATGCACATACACACGCATGATATGGCATATAATTGGAAAGACCCCCTGAACCATGGACCCTAACTGAGAGCCAACTTACAACATCATTTCTAATGTCTGAATAATATTCCATCATGCAAGGATGCCCTGTAAGTTATTGAACCAACCTAAATCAGTTCCCTATGGTTGGACATTTAGATTACTTCTGATTTTCCACTATTGTAAACAATGTTGCAATGACTACTCCTATGGATAAATCTTTGAGTACGGCCCTATCTATTTCCTTGGGATCAATTCCAAGAGCATGATCGTTTTTAGGGCTTTTGATAGTATTTTCAAATCGCCCTCCAGAAAGGTTGTATCTATTTATGCTCCCGCCAGCAGAGTCGAAGAGGGCCCATTTCCCCACATCACTGCTCACAGCTGATCTTATAAAACACTATATTTTGTACCTTTTTAACCCTGCCTTGCAACTTCTCTTTTTCTCTCTGCTGTCTTGGAGACAGTGATTTCTGACTCAAGGACCTGGAAACAGCCGTATTCGGGGAAGACTCCCAGTTGAGAATTGCTGTCTTTCCCTGCTTCTATAAAGCCCCAAAGGCTGGTGGTTTCCTGGATTTTGCAGAATCCTTTGCAAATCTCTTTGCCCTTGTCTTTGGTAGGAAAAGTGTCACTAGGCGAGAAGAAACAAACAGGCTACCCTTTTTAAAAAATCTTGGTTGATTTTTAAACATTTCTATTATGAAATGTTTGTCCCCAAAGGAACCAGGAGGGTTCCTTTTAGTAGATCTTAAAATTCATAGATAAGTAATTCTGTAGTGTGACTGCTCCTTCTCTCCCACTTTAGACAGCCAAATCTGTCCTGATGTATAAAATTTACTGGGGGAAAAAAAAACCACCCAAATTTGGCTCGAGAACCCCACGAGGCTGGTTATAAGGAGAAATCTCTTGCATATAGTAGGCACTCAATAAATGTTTGTTGAACCGTGCTGGAAGACTTGGACATGCACCCTGGAGTAATAGGGGATTTCGTGTACCTGTTTAACTACTAAACCTTTCATTAACTGTGGCAGTGTTAAATACAGTCGGTACTAATGAGGGGGAGTGGTGACCTGAATACACCAAAACAGAGGGAAATCCCAGATCAACTCTATTTAGTCTTGAAATACAGTCCATGATTTTTTTTTCCTGTAACAGATGTACCTTTCCAATTCTGTTTGGCTTAGGCGAATATTACAATGAGCTTATCCTCCCTGAGCCCACAGAGAGAGACTCTACGAGGCAGTCATCGGACTAGATTTAACAGTCACCAAAGAAATCCCAATATAGACATATGAGGTGATCTAAAAAGAATCATTATTAATTGCGTTAACTGGGATATCAATATTAATTTAGCTACGCAGGAATATGTTCTTTCTTCTCTAAAGTTGCACACTAGCATTAACAAGTAAGTAAATAAAAGTTGCCACGGATCACCTGCAAAACGGATAGTACTCAGCTCTATTACAGCAATAACTCCCATTTCCTGGAAGTAGTTTGTGCAAACCCGTTTAGATATATTAACTCAAAATCCTTACAACAAAGCTCTGCGGGCCCGTAATGTTTCCGCCCTGATTCTGCTTTGGGGGACTCTCCCCTCCCCCACTGGGTACTGTAAATGAGGGAATCAACAATCGAAGCACCCTGCTCTCCTGCCCAGGGGGTGCTGTGACGCCCAGACCTCTCCCGCCCTCCCCAGCCTACATGGAGGAATCCTTAGACCCACCAGGAAAAGCCCTGAGCACCACTCTGAAGAGCTCATCCATCAGCCCTTTCTGAGGTCAGAGGCTGGGGCTCTTCTGTCTATTCTGTGACCTTCCCCTGCTCAAGGCAGCCACAGATGGTTTCTGTCGCATGCAACCAAAGAATGCTGATAGACAGAGAAATGTCAGCTGACTCACCCCAGACTGCCCAGCCAGTAAATGGCTAAGTGAGACTTTTGAACCCAAGGCTGTCTGATGTCAGAGCCCCCATGCCACTTCTCAAAGGATACGCATAGAGGGTTAAGTTCAGGTGCCTTCCAAGCCCTGACTTTCACTTTCTCTGCCACCTGCTTCTTCCCTTGAAAATTCTTACACTTACTTCCATATCCATCTACCCATGGGGCTGCAATAATTCATCACCGGACTGATGTAACTTACCCCTCTGCATTGGGCACCCGGTGTTTGTTCAGTGAGTGATCGAATCCCTACTCATTCCACCTCTTTACAACTAGAACAACACTGAAGGGGACCAGGTGGTCTGCTGCAGCCGCCTGCCTCAAGGAAACCCTGCCCTAACATCCAGTCACATGACAAGAGTCATGTCTGCCACCGCCATGATCAGAAGGCCACTGGTTACCGTCAGCCTCGGGCAGCACCATGTGAAACCTAATACAGAACCCACACGTCCAGGGCGCCTGGGTGGCTCAGACGTTAAGCGTCTGCCTTTGGCTCAGGTCATGATTCCAGGGTCCTGGGATCGAGACCTGCATCCGGCTTCCTGCTCAGCGGGAAGCCTGCTTCTCCCTCTCCCACTCCCCCTGCTTGTGTTCCCTCTCTTGCTGTCTCTCTGTCAAATAAATAAAATCTTGTTAAAAAAACCAAAAATGCACACATCCTAAAAAGACGGATGGGGGAGAAAGCGCCAGAGCCTCTGGGTAGCAGAGCAACCACAGGCTCGGCGGTCAGAGAGACACATCTCGTCCCTGTAGGACGAGCTTCCTTGAGCCTTGGTTTCCTCATCTGTAAAATGGGGATAATAGTGCCAACCTCACGAGTTCCTGAGATGCTTGTATCAGATGGAAAAGTTAAACGGCTTCATACACTGGAGGAGCCAACAACGCCAGTGCTTTCCTTCCTAAAGAATTTAGGACAGTTGATTGCTTATTCCTATTTTTAAAGATCTCCAAGGAAGGAGAAACCATAGCATCCCTTGGTAGCTAGTGCCAGTGTTTCACAACCCACTTAGATGATGTGTGAATATAGCACAGAGGCCCACATCCAAGGAGCCTGGCAGAGGCTGGGAGGCGTGCCAAGCAGCTTGCTGGACCGCTACCCAATCCTATCCCTTCCCCCGCCATTGCCTCCTAAATATATATATTAGCTTAGCCATCCTTCACGGGCCAACCTCCTTTTGGAAACCCTGTCTGATAATCTGGTTTGAAATGTTTTCGGTCTTCCAACCACTATATCACCTGTGGGCTGTAACAGGCTCCAGGCATTTATCAAAAACAGGTTGGTACTATTTAATTCTGTAATCGGTTAATGCAATAAATATACATTAAATGTCCTTCTGCATTGCCGGACAGCGTCCTAGGCACTGGGCGTATAGCAATGAATAAAACAGATGAGGTCCCTGCCCTCATGAAGAGCACATTCGAGCGAGGAGTCAGGGGAGAAAAAGTAAGTATGGAGTAGGTCAGTTGATCAAAAGTGCAATGGAGGAAATTAGAACAGGTTTGGGTGTGGGTGACCATTACTCCGTAAGAGGAATGGCCAGGCCTGCTCCTGCCCACCTTGTGCCAGCTCCCTCTCATGCCCTGTGTCCCCAGGCAGGCTTTCTTTCAGCTTCCCCAACTCGCCACACTCTGGAGCCCCAGGACCTTTGCACACTCCTCTCATCTGGAATACTTGTCCCTCCCTACCTCACCTGGTCGGCCCCCTCTTTTTTGATGAGGTAACAAGTGAGAAGACACCAGAAGGAAGGTAGGAGACTACTTAATGGTTCTCTAGAAACCTATGTTCCTGAAGGGTAGGACAAGGCAGTGGGGAGTAGTGGTTAGAAATGCTAGTTCCTAAATTGGATCCTCAGGATCCCTGCCTTATCCTCAAATCCTCAAATCCCTGCCTTATCACACCCTAGTTGTATGGCAAATTCCTAAGTTCCCCAAGTCTCAGTCTCCGGGAAAATGGAGAAAGAACAGTATTTATCTCATAGGAATATTGTAAAGATAAAATAAAGTCACGAATGTACAGCGGTGGGCATCAAAGGCAGATTTACCCTGACGCTAATGCAACTTGGGGAATTTACCCCCACACACAATACACACACACACACACACACACACACACACACACACACACGCATGAGCCCCTTACAACACCCTCAGAGGGGCCCAGCAATGAGTTTACATGGTCACCCATTTTTGTAAAATGTGTTAACAACAATCAGTGAAGACTACTGTCTCTTCCCACTTTGACTCCCTTCTGTCATACTTCTGTCCTGCTTCTCACCTCAGATGGCACTGGAAAGGACATGGCCCTTTTGCATTCATAATCCAGACAGTGAACTCAACCACTCTACCCCAAGAGAAGAGGAGACTGGCCTTCCTGGAATGCAGTTGGTTCAGCATCTCAGGATCCTTCCAGAGTGCAGAGGGCTGTGGGCAGGTGCTGGGGTCACCTACCCGCCACCAACCCCACACCCGGAAGAGGAGGCTTTGGGGGGCGGGACACCACACCTCGCATGGGGCCCCAACTCCAAAGCCTCATGCCGAGACCTCAGGACACACCGGGCCTTCTTGAGTCTTTCTCAAGAGCCAGCCCCAGGGTCTGGCAGTTCTTATACTTAAGCTGAAAAGCTCTAGAAATCTATACCAGCATGGGAATAAGCTGTTTTTCCCCCTCCTAAGGGCTGAAAACAGCTCATGACCATCTTCCAAAGGAAACCTTCTCCCTACTTGAAAGCAGTTATAAAATCATGTCTCGGCCTTTTATTTCCCAGCCAAATGATGCCGGTTACTAATAGCAAAAGGAAAGAACGTGACTCATGGACGTTCCAGTTCTGACGGCTGATTGCCATAAATTTCCTGGTCCCTAGAGCTCGCTCCGCCTCTCTTTTGTGACCGTTCTCCACAGTCATCGCCCAGAAAGTCACCCTTTCCTCTTGCTTTCCTCCAGGAAACTTCTAGAAAGATTTCTTGAGGCCCACCAATCCATTTGCAAGGTCACATTAAGTCCCTTTGCCCACCTTCCAGCCAGACTCAGGGGAGGACTTGATTTCAGTAACCTGTGTTTTCGTGGGTGTATAAGCACATTTATTTCTAGAAACTATTAAACAGAGAATCTTTGTGCACCCTCATCTACCCCTGGTCCAACCCAACATATGTCCTCTCCTGCCTTCCCTCGGGTTGTATCTCTCATTCATAAACTCAGCAAGTTCACCAAAGTACACAACAGCAACAGCAGTGTACATGAGCCGGGATATCTCCCTGAAGGGACACTGGCTCATGACACCCTGAGCCCCCGAATCCCAAAAGGTCAAGACCTCAGCCTTCTCTCTGCCTTCCTGCCCACCCCCCAAAATCAGAGTAAGACCTCCAGACTCCCAGAAGCAACTACCCTTTTACCAAAGGGAGGAGGGAGAAGAAATTTGGTTGACGTGTAAATCATCGTTATAACATATCAAATTTATGGCCCAACAATGTTGGGATCCATATCGCCTTAAAAGTGTGACTGTGTCTTGGTGAGGATGGGGGACTACTTACCGTAATAATTTCTCCCTAACCTTCTGGAACAGTCTCAATATCTGGGCATTTTTTTAAATTGATGTGGCTTGTCAAATGTGTAATTAAATCTGATTGGAATGTACTGCTTTTATAGACTTAGAAAAAAGGCATGGGGGGAATGTCCTTTCATAGACCACGTGCCCTGATTTGGGATTCAGAAAACCTGATCCCTGTAACAGGAGAACACTATATCCTCAGGTCCAGCAGCTTTTGCTGATGGATTCAAGAGGCTGAGGCTGGGGTGGAGAGTGTGAAAACACTTTGAAAAGAACTTTCACTATCCAGATGCAAGCATTTATCATCATCATCATATCATCATTATTAGCAATAATAAGTGGATCAGGGGGAGCTTTTCAAATGCAAATCTAATCACATCGTGCCTTTAGTCCAAGGCCTCCCACTGCTGTTAGGATAGAAGCCAGAACGTACCCCTAGCCTCTAGGCCCTTCGTGGCATTCTTTGTAGGGAACGGCAGGGCCTGGCTCCTGCCCACCTTGCACCAGCTTCCTCTCATTCCCTGGGCCACATGCAGGTCTTCTCTCAGCTTGAATCTCCGCCCTCATACCAACCCCAGGACCTTTGCATGCTCCTTTTGTCTGGAATACTTGTCCCTCACCAGCTCACTTGTTTAACCCCCTCTTTTTGTCCTGATATCACACTTCCTCAAGGAAGCTTTCTCCACCTTTCCTAACTGGGTAAATGCTTCCCTTCTATATCCTCAGAGAATCATGTTCATCATTCAACTATTTATTAATTCATAGTTATTGACTGTTTACCACATGCCAGACAGTATTCAGGAGGTGAGAGATATAATGGTGAGCAAAAGAAGTCCCCAGAGAGCTTCCACTCTAACAGAAGAAGAGGCAATAAGCAAACGAGCACATACATGTTTACTAGAACCTCAGGCAGTGGTAGGTACTGTGAGGGGAAAAAAACAACTGGGTAAGGATTAGTGTGGTGGCAGGAGCAGGGGTAATCATTTCCGATTAAGGGCAGCAGAGAAAGCTTTTCTGAGCAAACGATACTTAAACTGAGGCCTCTGTGAAATGAGGGAGCAAACCACGAAGAGGTGTATGGAGAGACGACTTCAGACAAAAGGAATAGCAAGGACTAATGTCCTGGGGCAGGAATGAACTTAGTATAAGTCCAAAGAACAGCAGACGACCAACGTGCCTAGAGTTGAGAGAGCAAATTGGGAAGGTATTCCGTGAGGTTGGAGATCAAGTAGACAAGTCTTTTGAGGAATTTTGCTACAACCAGGAGCAGAGAGAGATAGAGCTCCCACCAGGGAAGCCCATGAGCATTATGGAGGGTGTCTCTGTTTTGGTTTTTACTTTGTTTTAAGATGGGAAGCATTACAGCATAGCTGTGTGCCAAAAGGAATGTTCCAGTAGGGCGGGTGACACTGATGATTCATGAGAGAGAGATCACTGCAGTCAATCCTCCAGTAAGTGAGGGAGAAGGGGATCCAGGGCCCAGGTGGAAAGCTTGGCGCTACACAGGCACAGGGATGGTTTATAATCTGTGAAAGTAGAGGGCACAGCACATACATACATACATATTGATGCTGGAGGCTAGTCAGTTTAGTGGTGGATAATGAGCATTCGGATGGCCTCCATTTTCTCAGTGAATGGGAAGATGAGATCATCAGCTGAGAACCAGGCAGGAGAAGGGCACTGGGGCTGGAGAAAAGAGGAAAAGGTACAAATAGGCATCTTGGAGAGTGGCCGACTGACTAGGGACTGTCGTGGGATTGCTGGGCATTGCTGAGGCAATCCAGTTATTTGAGGACATAAAGTAAAACGAGACCTGTGCCACTGTGTTTTCTCCAGCCATGTTCCTATGCCATCTCAGATGCAGGTGCAAAGGAGATGCTCCATTGAGCTTAACCAGGGTTAACAGTGAGCATGGGCGTTGTGGAGAAATTGCAACACTAGACCATAGAGTCAAGGTTGGGTGAGGAGGAAAGGAGGTGAGAGGTGGTGAAAGATAGGAAAATAGGGTACAGAGTCAGTGGACTGAAGATCTCAAAAGGATCAGAGAATCGTTGGAATGGTAGTCCCAGGATCACTGAGTTGGGAAGGTATGTGATGATGGTCTGAATAGGATGGTTAGAATGGAAATTTTAGAGGTGTTATTGTTATGGCAAAGTCTGTGTGTGACTATGGCTGAGGTGGAGAGGAGGAGGGGACCATGGTATTGAAGCATCAAGAAATAAGAGGCAGGGTGACAGAGGGTCATCTACATGGGTCTCACACTCACCATGGATGATGGCAGGAGAGGAGGTACAGAGAAAGTCAGTGAGCCGGGTAGTCAAACTATCAGTGAACACGTGAGGAGGAGGTAGGTACAGAGCACAGAGATGGTCTGATGACAGGCACTCATATTTTTCATGTTTATATGATTATTTTATTAATGTTGATTTTACTCATGACACTGTATGCACCATGAAGGGTAGGGACCATGTCTGCTTGTGTTCACATTACCTACAGCTAATAGCTCAATGCCTAGCAGATAATAGGTACTTCATAAAAACTTCCTGAACAAATGAATGAACAAATACCATTCTCTAGAATTGGAGAAAGAGAGAGGGGGAGAGGCACTGATCCAATAATTTGCTCCTTTCTTTTCCCATTAAAGTTCTCAGCATAGTGCTTATTTTCAGAAATTTCAGTCAATGGTCACTCTACTAACATTTGTGAAATACCTGTTAAGTGCCAGGTGCTGTGCTGCATGTTTCAAAAAGGAGTAAAACATGGTCGCAGCTGTCAGAGATCTCAAAGGATACCCAGATAAACTCAAGAATAAATAACTTTAATATGATGTGAATACAGCAATGATAGAGATATGTGCAAAATGCTCCAAGGACACTGAATCTGACTGCTGGGGGGAGATGGAAAGGCTGTGGGTACAGATAATACCTGGAGAATGAAGATAGTCCCCTACCAAGACAAGTGGAAGGTAGGTGAATGACCAACGTGTCCAAAAGTATCAAGGATAGGAAAAGCATGGCAAATTGAGAAGTCTGATGAAGGCTAGCAATTAAGCAAAAACGATATCTGTCCCTTATATTTATGGTCAGTTGGTTTGCAACCAGCATATTAAATAATGCAAAGGGGAAAGACTAGTCTTTTTAACAAATGGCACAGGGACAACTGGACATCCACGTGGAAATGAACAAAGTTAGACTCCCACCTCATACCACATACAAAAAGTAATTCCAAATGGATCAAAGACCTAAGTGTAAGCATTAAAACTATAAAACTCTTAGAAGAAAACCTAGGTACAAATCTTCATGATGTTGGATTAGGCAATGGTTTATTAGCTATGACACCAAAAGCAAAAAGGAAAAAATAGATAAATTGAACTTCATCAAATTTGAACATCTGTGTTTTAAAGGAGACCATCAAAGTAAAAAGACAACCCACAGAATAGGAGAAAATATTTGCAAATTATATAACTGAGAAGGGACTAGTGTCCAGAATACATAAAGAACACTCACAACTCAACGATGAGAAGACAAATAACCTAATATTAAAAAATAGGCAAAAGTTCTTCTCAAAAGAAGATATACGAATGGCCAATAAAAGTGCACAAAAATTGGCCCATCATTAGTCATAATGGAAATACAAATCAAAACCACGAGATGCCACATTATACCCACTAAAAGAACTCTAATGACAAAGGCAGACATTAGCAAGTATCACTGGGGATGTGGAGAAATTGAAACCCTCATACATTGCTGGTAGGAATGTAAAATAGGGTTGCTGCTTTGGAAAAAAGTCCCTCAAAAGTTAAACAGAGTTATTGTATGACCCAGAAAATACATATATATATACATACACACACATACATACATACATATATGTATATATGAGTGGAATATATATACACACACAATATATATACATATACATACCCAAGAGAATTGAAAACATATGTCCACACAAATACTTGTACATGAATGTTTACAACATCATGAATCACAATAGTCAAAAAGTGAAAACAACTCAAATGCCCATCGATTGAAAAATTAATAAACAAAATGTGGTATATCCATACAATGGAATATTACTTGGCAATTAAAAGGAATGAAGTGCTGAAACATGGTACTACACAGTTGAACTCTGAAGCATTATACTAAATAAAATAACCAGATGCAAAAGACCACATATTGTACGCTTTTATTTATATGAAATGTCTGGGATAGGCCAATTAATAGAAACTGAAAGTACATTAGTGATTTACAGAGGCTAGGGAAAGGGGGATTTAGGGAGTGACTGCTAACTGGTACAGAGTTTCTTTTGGAATTGATAAAAATGTTCTGGAATTAGATAGCAGTGATGGTTGGACAATTTTGTGAATACACTAAAAACCAGGGAGTTGTACAAATTAAAAGGTGAAATTTTATAGTATGTGAATTATAGCTCAATTTTTAAAAAAATGTTATCTGGGGTCCCTGTGGCATATAGGCCATTCTAAGGTATGTGGATTAAATCCTGCAGGCAATGGAGAGTTTCTTAGTGTCACGTGTGTTTGTACATGCGTGTGCATGTGTGTGTGTCTGTGTGCGTATGTACACTTTTCTTCCACTATAGGTTGAAAATAGGGAAGGTGAAATCAACAAAAATCCCCTAGGATGCTATGATCTCAGGCCAATCAGCTTGAGTGGTTTGTTGTATTTCCTTACATTCTCGTTTGTGTTTGTACGGAGACTATGTTTTATGTACAATTTGAGATGCCGTTCTTTTTTTCAGTTACCATAAACTTATTCTAAGCATTATTTAAAAGTAAATTTTCTTACCTAATTTTAATAGTTATTTATGGTAGAAACTTTGGAAAATATAGAAAATTATAAAAAAGAAAATTAAAGTCATCCATAATCCCACCAGTTAGAAATAATCATTACAGACATTTTAGTGTATTTTATTTTGTCTTTGTTCTATGAGTAAATGTCATTTTTAATAGCTGTATAATAGGCCACCCAGTATCATCAATTACTTTTATTGTAATATAGTTAGGTTATTTCCAATTTCTCTCTACATAAATAATGATGTCATAAATATCTTTGTTCGTGAAGCTTTTCCATAGATGGGGTTATTTCCCTAGCTTCTCAGAAATGGAATTACTAGTCAAAGACTGAATATGTTTAAGCTTTTATGATGTATTCTTAAACTGCATTCTAAAGTGGTTCAATTGGGATGCCTGGGTGGCTCAGTTGGTTAAGCAGCTGCCTTCGGCTCAGGTCGTGATCCCAGGGTCCCGCGGTCTAGTCCCACATCGGGCTCCTTGCTCAGCAGGGAGCCTGCTTCTCCCTCTGCTTGCCACTCTGCCTGCTTGTGCATGATCTCTCTCTGACAAATAAATAAATAAAATCTTTAAAAAGAAATGGTTCAACAAATTGCATTTCTATTAGCAATTAATGCGATCGACAGTTTCACAGCATCCTCATCAGCATTGAGGCTTCTACTTTTTAAAATTCTCCTTTTTTTAAAAAAAAATCATTCTAGTAGAGCTTTCCTAAGAAACAGCAGCATGCTCAGGTTTGTGTTTTAGATGATAGAGCAGCAGGGCTGAAGAGAGGCAGGAGAGTTCTCGCGTGGGAGCCAATTAGGGAAGCGCTGCACTGGGTGCACCAGCAAAGAAAAGAAATGACACCGCCAGGCAGTGAGGATGGGCTGAACAACATTCCAGATTAGAAAGACATTTCTGAGAAAGGATGGGTTGGATTTGTGACTGATCCGAAACTGGCAGGAAGTGAGAGTCAAGTTTGACTCCAAAATGTCTAGCTTTGGAGGTAGAGTGAAGGCCGATGGCTGTAGCCTGAGGCAGGGGAAAAGGGAAGGAGGAGCAGGTTTAGAAGGAAAAGAAAGCTTCCTGATTGTACCTCATTACTTTGGGCACCTTCCAGAGTTCCAGGTGGAGACATCAACGTATCCATTAATGACATGAACCTGAAGCTCGGAAGAGAGGATGGCGCTGGGGATGAAAGTCTGGGAACTTCCGTAGGTGAATGGTAATGAATGAGATCACTGTGGGCTGAGGAGTCAACACCATCACAAGGCAGAAAGAGGAATGAGTGAAGGAGAAAGAGTTGGTTGGGAAGCGGGACAGGAACCAACGGACCCTGGCAGCAAAGAGCAGGAGGAGGGAGAGGTTCGAGGAGAGAGACTGGTCAAAAGTGTCAGATGCTTCTGATCCGATGAGGGTCCTGAGTCAGCGGAGGAAGACCCAGGAGGGTCCCTGCAGAGTGGCCAGCCTGAGGGTGTCAGGAAGGTGTGAGAGAGGACAGCAGCCTCCTTGGGAAGCCATTCTTCTCAAGTTTTTGTCTCTTCTCTCATCAGGGCAGGAGCTGGTCAGTGATCCCACTCTTTCCTGCCCACCAGAGCGGACCCGTAGCACAAACGGAAGCCGAGGAAGAGGCTGAGAGGCCTGGCTCTCAATCCTGGCTCTGCTGTAATCCTGCACATCTGATTTAGGCTTCACCTTTGATCTCTTTACCCATAACACGAAGGGGTGAGTGACGAAAGGGGTGCTTGGAGCTGACCTCGGTTCAGTGTTGCTGTGCCCCTAAGGCTCCCCATGATTGCAGGGAAATGAGAAAAATAAGGCCCACGTAGGGTGTTCTCATGAAGGAAGGTAACTTCACGCAGTGTAAAAGTCTGTCCTTTATTCTGAGATTATGTCTTTCCTACTTTTTGTAGGAGGCTGTCCTTTCTTTTGTGAAATGATGGTAGATGGTAGCTGGGTTTTTTCCTCCTGGTGTTTCTTTCTCATGTCTTCGCTTAGCAAATAAATTGGCTAATCTCTGTTGGCCCACCACATGAATTTGGGAATGTTATTGATTTAGGAATGGTGAAAGTGTAGGAACTAGTGACCTACATATCTTTTTTAATTTTTATTTATTTTATTTATTTATTTATTTATTTTGAGAGAGCACACGGAGCCAGGAGGAGGTGCAGAGAGAGAGGGAAGGCAAGAATCTTCTCATCTACCTGAGGAAAATTCCTGACCTCTCTCCTGTCAGGATGCTTTGCTTATGTGCCTGGTGATCTTTGGCTGAGCCTTCACAGAGACAGAGGCACTACAGGCTCATGGAGAGTTCTGTCTCTGTGACGTGGGGCTTGTCAGCGGTGGTGTTCCCTTTTAGTTGCTCCAGTGGCAACTGGGGAGCTCCTTCCTCTGGGATTGCTTAGGTTTTCCACAGAAGAATCTTCCAATCTCCTGCCCGGAGGTGGTGAGAGAAGGAAGAGGTCTCGGGGGGCAAATGTAATTCACCATTAAATTTCATTTAATTCTCCTCACTCGGCCTTCGGTGACTCCCTAAAATGCCCGGGCCTTTCTGGGTTTCTGAAGGGCAAGCTCTTGGACCTTTTGTGGGCATTTCCCCCAGCAGGGCTTGAATATCTGCTCCTTCCATCCCTTCTCTTGTCCACTGATATCCCTTTACCCATTCTCCTTCTCCTTTTCATTTAAATGGGACTTTAAGAGAACATGATGGTAAACACGTATTCAATCCACTGAGTTTAACCAGAGCATAGGATACCCTAAGAAACGAATTCTAGCAAACAGACAAAGCTCAGAATTCTTTTTTTTTTTTAAGGAAAAGAAAACCCTCACAGAGTCTCCCCACTGTAGTGAGAGCACCGTACTTGACAATCATGGAATTTTATGGGTGAAATGACCTCAGACATTATGTACTCGCACCAACTCATTTTACAGATGTAGAAAACGAAACCCAGACAGCATAAGTAACTTGCCCAAAGTCACAGAGCACAGAAATGTAAGGAGTCCCTGTTTTTTCCACTTGTAATGCTACGTTGTTCCCACTACCCTTCGGCCTTCCTGGAAAAGCCCCTCAGGCAATAGAAAGATTTTCCTCTTGATGGAGTTTCCAAAGCAAATGCCTTTTTGCTCTCTGGGCCAGTCTGACCCTGATCAGTCCCATCTGGAGCAGAACCATGACAATGAACTGGACATTGTTTCTCAGCAAGACCGGGAGTGTTCGTGGCAGATTAAACAGAGATCATTTCTGAAAGGACAGAGTCAGGATAACAAATCCACCTTAAAATAAACCTCAAGTCAAATTACCAATTAACACCTAAGTGTATTTAAGCAGAAATAAGTTTAATTGTCTAATTAATTTTTCACCAATTAAGTCCATTTGCACATGTTGCATTTTATACTGCCTTGGCAATGAACACGACTGGATCCCTTCATAACCATTTTCCACTTCCTGATTTGCTAAGTAGTTCAATGCTATTGTCCAGAAAATATAAGTTGCCCCAAACTGGTCACATTGCAACTCCATGAAGTTTATAAAGTAATTCTACTGGCGGTGGGGGGTGGGGTGGGCTGCAAAGATGAAGATGACAAGATCTGGTATGATGGAGTGGAAAAGGTGCCCGTGACAGACAGCCTCTAACATGGCCCCCACGGGTCCCTGCTTCTTGGCATTCACACTCTTGTGAAGTCCCCTGCTCAAGAGGGGGGCCGGCTCAGTGACTAGCTCCTAAGGAGTGAAATTGATGGGATGTTACTACTGAAATGAGGTTATGACTTCCAACTTGGTTGCTCCTCCTCCCCTCCCCCTTCCCCCTCACCCTCCACCTCTCCCCCTACCTCACCCTTTCTTTTTCTTTCTCAGATCACTCAGTCTGGGTAACGCGATGTCATGAACACCCCCAGAGAAAGGTCCACATGCCAAGGAGCTGAAGCCTCCTACTGAAAGCCCCATGAGGGAGCTTAGAGATGGCACCTCCGGCCCTGGTTCAGCTTCCAGAGACTGAAGTCCCTGGCAATGGCCTGAGAGCAACCTCCTGAGAAACCCTGAACCAGACCCCTGGGCTAAGCCACTTCCGGATTTCTGACCTGGAGGACCTTTGTGCGATAATAAATATTTTCTGTTTTAAGCAGCTACATACGTTTGGGGATAATTTGTTAGACAGCAACCGTGGAGGAGCCCTAGGTTCGAGTTCTGACTTTTCTACTTCCATGCCAAGATATCTCGTATGTGTCCCTTCACCTCTCCTAAGGCTGTTTTCTCATCTGTAAAATGGAGATAAAGACCATACTTGCCCCACAGAGTTGCCGAGGGGTGCAAGGAAAAGAAAACAAATTTTAAATGACCATGAGGCAGGAGGCATTTTTTATCTACACTGCTTCATTTAATGTCCTTCAAATGGGGGAAAAAAAAAAAACCACATGTGAAACATACCCAGTAAATTGGAAAAGCATACTAGTATCATTAGAGCCAATTCGCTTTATAATTTATTAAAATGTTGTTTAACCAAACATCAAGCTTGGATCAACCTTAAATAAACCATATGCCTTTTAGAACTGATGGGTTTTAATTAGTTTTTTAATTAGCATGTGAGAAGTTTGTAAACCTGTTAGTTTTGCTATCCAAATCAGAAGAACAAGCTTTATAGGATTCTCACAAGAGGAGCTCTTCAGGGACCAGGGTCAAGGCCCACGGGCCCCTCGAATGAATACAGCCCAAACATAACTCTCTACCACAACCCCCCAGGCCGAGCCTCATTAATGACCCCACCTTCTCCCTGCTCTCCAACCTGGAAACCGAGTCATCTACCCAGAATCCTCCCCTTCCACTCCTCACCCACATCCTGTCACCAAACCCTGCAATTCTAATTCAGAACCATTTCTTTCCCCCGCTCCTGTGCTGCTGTGTTAGTCTATTCGTCGCTTCCACATTAGTCATTAATATATTAATATATGTAATTCTCATAATATACATTAAATACATTATATCTAACTATACTCTCATCATAATAAACATTAATAAATCCTATTTATTGACAGTGCATTGTTTCACAGATTCAACCCTGCAGAGGTGGTGGAACGTACAGGACCCCTGTCTTCACAGAACTAACAGCCTGCTTCATTCAGCTCCGTGAGAACTAAGTTGGATGGAAGGGTAAAAATAGGCTGCCTTGGTCTAAATCTTGGCTTTTCCACTTACTGTGTGCCTTTGGACAAGTTACTTAACCTCTCTGTGCTTCAATTTTCTCACCTGGAAAACGAGGATAATAATATCACCTACCCCATTAAAGATTAAGAATATTTTACATGCACAGGGCCTGGCAATAAAAAAATGTTACCTCTGATTATTCTGGGTCCACATCACATTTTCTCCAACACCTGTATCCCTCTAGGACACACCACCCTTTCCAGAGCAGTCTGACTCTTCTTCCTAAGGAGCCATTTGACCACCTCTGCCCCCTAGCAAACATCTGTAACACAGGCCTTAGCATGGCCCACCTGTCTAGCTCACCTCTCTGGCCCTCACCTTCCACTTCTCCCCGCCCCATCCCCCATGCTCCGTCTCACAGTTCCTAAAACAGGCCACTCTGAGCCTAACTCTGTGTCCTCGCACCAAGACAAATGAGGTAGAGAGGAGAGACAGGCTTGCTCAAGGGGTGGCAAAGGACAGCACCCAAGATGGCGGCTGGAAGCTCCCACCTCTTTCAAGCTCTGTAAGGAAGAGGAGGAAGAGGGCTGGGACTTAAGCCCTTCTTTGTGGCAGGGAATAGCACAGGCCTTAAAATAGCGGGGATGTTTGCTACCAAGAAAAAGCACATGAAAAGAAAACGAATTAGACCTTTTCCTACCTTGCCTGGGAGCACAGAATTGCCTCTTCTATCACCAGGGAAAAGAGAAAGAGAAAGGAAGAAAGAAAGAGCGTGGACTTTAAAGTGAGACCCACGTCCAAATCCTGGCTCTACCTCTGGAAACAAACACGCACCCTCAGTTTCTTTGGCTGGGAAATAGGAATGAAAATGGTTCCTTTGCAGAGTTGACGTGAGGATTCAATGAGAAAACTTATGTATAAGTACCCAGCGCATCATGAGGGCTCTAAATTAAAGACCACCTTCCCGTTTTCTCCTGTCCTATTCTCTGCGCCAGGGAAGGGCTCCCTGCTCACCCCACCCTTATCTGCCCAGTAAACTCCTGCTCAGTCCTCAAGTCCTGGGCTCATCACCCTCCCAGAGAAGTCTTTCCTGGTTTTCTCAGGCAGAGTTCATGGCTCCCACCACTGTCTACCCCCCAAGACTGGGAACTCCTCCAGAGCACAGATCACTACTTAAACCCCTTTGGATCCTCAGCCTGGCATCATTCAAAAACAAATGTCTGTTGGGTAGTGTTCTATGATTTCCTTATGAAAATAAAGACTTCTTAGATGCTTTAAAATATTTTCATTACAGTACTCTCTGTAATAGAGAAAACTGGGAAGCAATATACATGTCTAATAATTAGAGGTTACGTAAATTATGGTTAATCCTCAAAATGGGGTATGCTGCCATTAAAATCATCTGCAGAAATGTGCTGTTGACATTAAAAAAATCTTCTCAATATATATTGTGAGGGAAAGAAGCAGGTTTCAAAACAGTACTATGTACAGAATGATCCCATTTTGTGACAAAAATATAAATGTTTATGTATGCATAAAAAAGGTCTGGAAGGACCCAGTGGTTGTCTCTGGGTGGGTGGAATTTGCATGTTTCTTTTCCTTCCTTATGCTTATATGTATTTTGTGATTTTTCTATAATGAGCATAAATTACTTTTGTAGTAAGAAAAAAATTTTTAACTACCAAAATTGTTTTTCTGATTGTAATGCATTTTCATTGTAGAAAATTTGGAAAGTCTGAAAACTATAAAAAAGAAAAGATAATTATGCACATCATTCTACCAAGAGAGTCTATTAACATTCTAGTATCTTTCTTTCTAGTCTTTTTTTAATGCATGTATGAATTTTTTAAACTACTTGAGATCAAACTGATCTATAGTTTAATGCCCTGCAATTTTTTATTACACTGTGAATATTTGCAAAAATTATTACAAATTCTAAATGCTAAATGTCTCACAAAGGGCTAGAAAAATCAGATGTGGGGGGTGGAGAGCAAAACTAAAAAGAGGGTTAACAACCTCCCAAGCACAGCAGAAGCATTTTAAAGATCTTCCGTAGACCCGAGAGAGGGCTTATATTGTCTAAAATACTTTAAAATAGTCTATAATAACAATTTTAACTGCAAAATTTTTGAAGGGGCCTTTTATACTTTTGCTATTGAATTTGGCTAAACATACTCATTTAATTTACAACTGGTGAACAACTCGGTTAATTTATAATTGGCTATAATTTCTCAGTAATAACTATTGTACATATTTGGGAACTCTTGCAAAGTGAGAAAAATCCAACCTACAAATTGTTTTCAAACATAAAGAAACCGTAAATTTCAACAATTCATGATGTTAACACACTGTGACATTTAATAGGTTTCTAATTAAACATTTCTTGATTTTACAGTTTCCTTTTCACGTTTTGGAGCCAATAGCTTTTTCTGGATTTCAGACTTTTTCATAGGCCCTTGAAAAGTACCTAAGCCTTGGGTTCTGTGACTACCCGGCCTCACAGAGGAAAATGCCCCACTTGAGTCCCTGCAGCCACTGGGCAAGCACAGCTGATGGACCTTAGAAACTTCCAGCAAGATTGGGGAGCCACTGCAAAGGTCGGCAATGGGAGAGGCAAATTTATCCACCAGAGTTGTTTTTTCTGCGCCAACCTCCAAATAGAAAGCAGGAACTTTTGGACAAGGGATTCCTGCACCAATAGGTTTTTGCTTCTCAAGTACAGAAAGTGAACTGGGGAGAAGGAGGAGGGAAAGGAGGGAGAAGCAGGACAGGAAGGAGGGAGGGAGGGAGATGACCACCATTCATTCATTGTTTATTTCTACCCCTCTCCGAGCTGACTAATTTACATACTGTATTTCAGTCCTATGAGCTAGGGACTACTATTACTCTCCATTCACAGATAAGGGTCCTGAGGCTCAGATTGGTTAAGTCATTGCCCCAAGGTCACACAGCTAGAAAATGCTGGTCCAAGACTGTCCTACCCCAAACCTTGTGCATTAACCCCTACACCATATGGCCTCTCCAAACACACCAGCCCTATCTGGCCCTCCTCCTTCCAGAAGAACAGAATTTAAAGCTGGAAGAGCCCCATGAGATCAGTTCACCCTTCCTGTCTCTATCTTTGTCATCGTACTGTACTGCTCACAAGGAAAATCTCCTTCCCTGTCGGCATCCTGCTGAGCCAGGCGCTCCCATGGCCCAGGGGCACTGTGTCTGGCCCAGAAAACGGGCTCAGGAGATGCCAGCTGAATTAACAAATTAAATAAATCTCTCATTTTGCTGAGAAGGAAGACCAGAGAAGGAAATTGGGAGGACCACACAATGTCGGTAACCTGCCCCCTCCCAGTCACCCAGCAAGGTAGCGATGACTGACTCTGGATTAGAGAGCCAGCCCATCTCCTTGCACTATTTAACAGAGCTTTCCTCTTTCTTTTATGTCACTTTGCACAACAACCATGTGATTATTTTTTTTTTTATTATTTGCCCAAGGGGTACAGGTCTGTGAATCATCAGGCTTACATCTTTCACAGCATTCACCAAAGCACAAACCCTCCCCAATGTCCATAACCCATCCACCCTATCCCTACCCTCCCACCCCCCAGTAACCCTCAGTTTGTTTTATGAGATTAGAAGTCTCTTATGGTTTGTCTCCTTCCCCATCCCATCTTGTTTCATTATTTTTCCCTCCCTACCCCCCACAACCCCCCACCCTGCCCCTCAAGTTCCTCATATCAGAGAGATCATATGATAATTGTCTTTCTCTGATTGACTTATTTCGCTCAGCATAATACCCTCCAGTTCCATCCATGTCGTTGCGAATGGCAAGATTTCGTTTCTTTTGATAGCTGCATAATATTCCATTGTATATATATACCACATCTTCTTTATCCATTCATCTGTTGATGGACATCTAGGTTCTTTCCATAGTTTGGCTATTGTGGACATTGCTGCTATAAACATTCGGGTGCACGTGCCCCTGAGGAACACTACCTTTGTGTCTTTAGGATAAATACCCAGTAGTGCGATTGCTGGGTCGTAGGGTAGCTCCATTTTCAACTTTTTGAGGAATCTCCATGATTATTTTTTTTAAAGATTTTGTTTTATTTATTTGACACAGACAGAGATCAGATCACAAGTAGGCAGAGAAGCAGGCAGAGAGAGAGAGGAGGAAGCAGGCTCCCGGCTGAGCAGGGAGCCCAATGCGGGCCTCGATCCCAGGACCCTGAGATCATGACCTGAGCCGAAGGAAGAGGCTTTAACCCACTGAGCCACCCAGGCACCCAACAACCATGTGATTATTATCCTATGTCATCAAATCGAAGACCATCCATAGGACACACCACCCTTTCATGTCCCAGGCAGCAGAAACAATGACACTGTCAAGGATCCTTGAAAGACACCCATCAACTCTAAGACGTGTGCGTGCCACGTGAAAACTGTGTGATGTTATCCACGTTTTATAGACTTGAAAAGAGGCTCAGAGGAACGGAGTGGCAAGTCTTGATCACATAGCTATTAAGGGGCAGACCTGTGTGATTCAAACCAGTCCCGGGCTCTCTCTCCAATTATACCTCAAGGCATTATGATTTGATGGCTGGGTTTATTTGGGGGAGGGGGGGAGGAAGGGGTGTTGCTATTTTAAAAAGCTTCATCATTTAGCTGGTGACACATCTCCTTCCCCACTGGATTATAAGCACGAAGTCTGAGAGCCATTTTTCCAGCACCCAGCACTGTGGCTAGCAAACAAGCCCTGAAAAATTATCTAAGAGATGGAGAAGGGTCACACTGTGAGGCACAAGAAGTGCAGGAAACAGGGGTGCCTGGGTGGCTCTGTCGGTTAAGCGCCAGACTCTTGATTTCAGCTCAGGTCATGATCTCAGGGTCCTGGGATACAGCCCCGTGTTGGGCTCCACGGTCAGCGGGGTGTCTGCTTGAGATTCTCTCTCTCCCTCTCCTTCTGTCCCTGTCTCCGATCACCTGTATGCACACTCTCCCTCTAAAATAATTAAATCTTAAAAAAAAAAAAAAGTTCAGAAAACATGGGCCTGAGTTAGAAGTCCACTACCTCGGGCCAGTCCTGTGCTGCTGACAGGAGATGAGGTGAAAGGCAAATGCACAATGGGGGTGGGAGGGTGGGGCAGGACCCTGTCATTCAAATGGGTCCCGTGGTGGACAGCCCTGGTCAGAATCTCAGCTTTGCCGGCTGCTAGCTGTGGGACCTTGAGTGAGTTACTTAATCTCCCCTAGTCTCTGTTTCCTCATTGGCAACATGGGAATAATAATGCAGTTCTGTGTCTCTCATGAGATGGTGTGAGAATTCAGTGAGAAAACAAAACTAAGGAGCTTGGCACAGTGTCTGGCACGAGGCAAACAATCCGTCACAGCTAAAGGCAGGTAAAGGAAGAAATGCCTGTCTTGCGCCATCTTGAACAGAATTGAACTGGCCGGGCCCGTGGGGGATTTCATGGTTGGGAACCCTCAGCCACAGATTAGCCATATAAACAGACAGTCCTGCAGTGGAAGACCTCCCACCTGCTTTTTCAAGATCAAATACACAAAGTAAGAAATGAGAGTTGAGAAATCACCTTAGCACAGACACTGAGCAAATCAACAGAACCCTACCTAAGCAATTACTTTGGTCAACCAAAAAGCAGAAAGGTTTAAACCCTGAGTAGAAGAGATGATTTTCTAGGAAAATAGAAAATATGGCAGCTAATACCAGAAGTTTTTAAAAATTCACTGCAAAAAACTGAAACCTATTAAATACTGCAGAATAAATTGAGAATGTTTTCAAAGAGCTATACCCCAAAAAAGTGTCAGGTCCAGATGGTTTCATGGGTGAATTCTACCTGCTATTTAAATTGTTCCAGAGCAAAGAGAAAGCAGGAAAACTTCCAAATTCTTTTTATGAAGCCAACAGAACAGTGTATGAAACCTGACAAAAAGAACACAATAAAATAAAAGACTAAGAAAGAGATGCTGGAAGCCTTCTCTCTGGAAAGTCTATAAACACTGGAAGCATTTCCCTTAGAGTCAGGAGCAAAATAAAGATCTCCACTAACCAGCATTATTTAACATTGTTCTAGAAGTGCTGGCCTATACAATTATACAACAGGGAAAAAAAAAAAAAAGAAGTATGAAAACAGGAAAGAAGAAAGCAGCAAAACTATCATGATTTTTATTTTTTTTATTTTTTTATTTTTTTTAAAGATTTTATTTATTTACTTGACACAGAGAGAGAGATTACAAGTAGGCAGAGAGGCAGGCAGAGAGACAAGGAGAGGAGGAAGCAGGCCCCCTGCTGAGCAGAGAGCCCGATGTGGGCCTCGATCCCAGGACCCTGAGATCATGACCTGAGCCGAAAGCAGGGGCATTAACCCACTGAGCCACCCAGGCGCCCACTATCATGATTTTTAGACGATGTGACCGGAAGCCTAGAAAATACAGGATAACTCAGTCAGGAATTATCAGTAAAATCATTCAGTATCAATAGAGTAAGATGATCGATTTTATGACCGATAAACAAAAGTGGGTAGCTTTCCTATATACGATCATCAACCAGTTAGAATAATATTTTTAAAAAGATCCCATTCGGATGGACCACAACAAAAATACAACTGTTACAACTGTGCTAAATCTCTAAGAAGAATGCTTTAGAACACTACTAGTTTTAATAGTCTGAATAAATGTAAACACACACCCTGTTTTCGAATAGGAAAGTGTGCTATTGTAAAGATGTCAGCTCTCATAAATCGCTATATTTACAGTGATTCCAATTTTTAAAATTACAAAAAGAATTTCTTTTGGAACGAGATGGGCTGATTAAAAAGTTCATGTGGAAACACAAGCAAGCGAGAAGAGCCTGACCAGCATGGGGAGTGCGTGGGGGAGGGCAGTGAGGACAGACTCCTTACCAGACATCAAAACATAATGTAGTGTCTTAGCTAGAACACAGAAACCACAGACAAAAGGAAAAGGCAGATAAATTTAGACTTCAACACAATTAAAAACATAAGGAAAAAAACAAAATTAAAAACATTTGTGCTTCATAGGACACCATTAAAGAAGTGAAAACACAACCCACAGAATGGGAGAAAATATTTGCAAATCATGTATCTGATGAAGGACTAGTGTCCAGAATATATAAAGAGTTCTTATTACTCAATAAAAAGGGATAAATAATCTAATTTTAAATGGGCAAAGTATTGCAACAGACATTTATCCAAACAAAATATACAAATGGTTAATAAGCGCAGGAAAAGATGCCTTACATCATTGGTCATTAGGCATTAGGGCAATGAAAATCAAAACCGCAATTGGATACCAGTTCACACCTACCAGGACAGCTATAATCAAAAAGGTAAATACTAACAAGTGTTGGAGGATGGACAGAAATCAGAATCCACACACACTGCTGTTAGGAAAGAATGTAAAATGCTTCAACCACCTTGGAAAACAGACTGTCAGTTCTTCAAAAATGCTAAACATAGAGGAATCATATGACCTAGCAATTCTACTCCTAGACGGATAGATAGATAGACCCAAGAGAATTGAAAAGATATGTTGACACAAAAACCTGTACAAAAATGTTTATAGCAGCATTATTCATAATAGCCAAAAATGGAAACAATCCAAATATACATCAACAAATGAATGGACAAATAAAATGTAGTGTAGATATATAGTGGAATATTACACAGCAATAAAAAGGAATGAGGTACTAATCCATTTCTACAATGTGGATGAACCCTGAGACTATTATGGCAAATGAAAGAAGTCAGCCATAAAATGCTATACTGTCTAATTCTGTTTATATGAAATGTCCAAAATAGGCAAATCCATAGAAACAAAAAGTAGATCCATGATTGGCAGGAGCTGGGGGCAGGGGAGGGTGGAGAAAGACTGCAAACAGGTACAGGGCTTTTTTGTGGGGTGATGAAAATGTGGTAGAATTAGATAGCAGTGATGATTACACAAACTGTGAAGCTAGAGGAAACCTGAATTGTATACTTAAAAGGGTGAATTTTATAGTATAAGAATTATATCTCAATAAAGCGATACTTAAAAAAACACAATGTAGCGGCACTTGGGTGGTTCAGCCTTTAAGCATCTGCCTTCGGCTCAGGTCATGATCCTGGGGTCCTGGGGTAAAGCCCTCCACCGGGCTCCATGCTCAGTGGGAAGTCTGCTTCTCCCTCTCCCTCTCCCCTGGCCTGTGTTCTCTCTCTCTCTCTCTCTCTCTCTCTCTCTCTCTCTCTCTCTCTCTGTCAAAACAAAACAAAACAAAACAAAAACTAAAAACAAAACAAAACAAAAAACCACGATGTAAAACTTCAGTAAGCAGAACAGTTACCTCCAAAGACCAGGATAAAATACAATTACCCACCAGACTCTAGTATATAATCAAGGTGGCATTTCCAAAAAGACAAAAGATGGATTATCTGGAAAGTGATCTTGGACCAACATGCCCTGATGGGTTAACAATGGGGGAGGCCAGCACTTGGAAGCATACCTTGCTGCTTTCACCTAAATATATCCAGATGTATCAAAGACTTAAATGTCAAAAGGAAAGCCATAAAAACACAAGAAGTAAACGGAATTTTTTCTTAAATCTCAGAGTAGGAAAGGCAAGACACAAACACAAAGGCCCCCAAGAAAGAAAAGTATAAATTTGACTTATAAAGGTTCTAAATTTCTACACAGAAAAAAAATCAAAATACCAATAGTAAACTGGACAAAATATTTGTAAAATTTAACACATCTCCAATTTTCCTTTTTATATAAAAAGTGTGTTTGTATCACTAAGAAAAAACAACCCAATAGAAAAACAAACATGAGCAGACCACTTCCAGAAATAAAAATGTAAATATGAAAAGATGTCCAACTTCACTCTTAATTAAAGGAATGCACATTAAAACAACCAGATATCATTTTCCATCCATCAGATTAGCCAAGGTGAAAAGGTTTCTAAAGTACTGTATGTTCAAAGATGTGTAAAACGTGGTACAACTGGAAACTTATATCCACGTAAAAATCTGCACACGGGGGCACCCGGGTGGCTCAGTTGGTTAAATGTCTGACTTCGGCTCAGGTCATGATCTCCGAGTCCTGGGATTGAGCCTGCAGCAGGCTCCCTGCTTGGAGGGGAGTCTGTTTGCCCCTCTACCCCTCCCCCACTTGTGCTCTCTCTCACTCTCAAATATATAAAATCTTTAAAAAAAATCTGCACATAGATGTTTACAGTTGACCATTGAATAATACAAGTTTGAGCTGTGTGGGTCCATCTATATGCAGATTTTTAAAAATAAATATAGTAAAGTACTGCAAGTACATTTTTTTCTTCCATATGATTTTCTTTTTTTTTTTTCTGTTTCCTTAAGATTCTATTTTTAAGTCATCTCCACACTCAGCATGGGACTCGAACTCACAACTCCAAGATTAAGAGTCACATGCTCCACCGACTGAGCCGGCCAGGAGCCCCCAGCTGATTTCTTAATAACATTTTCTTTTCTCTAGCTTACTTCGCTGTAAAAACATGCATACCATACATATAACATACAAAATATGGTTAATCGACTGTTTATGTTATTGGTAAGGGCAATAGCAGGCTATTAGTAGTTAAGTTTTTGGGGGAGTCAAAAGTTATACTCAGATTTTCAACAGTGCAGGGGCCCAGTCACCTAACCCCCACATTGTTCAGGGGTCAACTGTATAGCAGCTTCATTTGTAATTGCCAAATCTTAGAAGCAACCAAGATGTCCTTCAATAGGTGAATAGATAAACCACCTGTGGTACGTCCATACAATGGAATATTACTGAGCAATAAAAAGAAATGAGCCACCAAGCCACAAAAAGACATGAAGGAATCTTAAGTGCATATTGCTAGGTGACAGAAGCCCGTCTGCAAAGGCTATATACTATATGATTCCAACTATATGACATTCTGGAAAAGGCAAAACCACAGAGATAGTAAAAATATCCGTGTTTGTTTGGGGTTTGGGAAAAAAAGGGGGGGATGAATAGACAGAACATAGAGGATTTTTAGGGCAATGAAACTATGCTGTATGATGCTACAATGACGGATACATTTGTCCAAACCCACAGAATGTACCAAGGTCACCAAGAGTGACCCGTAATATGAAGTATGGACTTTGTGTGATAATAATGTACCAGCATTGGTTCATCAGTAGTAACAAACATGCCATATTAACACAGCATGTAAATATAAGGGGAAACTACGGAGGGAGGGGAAGGGATGTGGGAACTTTATACTTTCTGATCAATTTCTCTGTAAACCTAAAACTACCCTTAAAAAAATAAAAGTTACTAATTTTTCTTTAAACTGGCAAGAATACAGTGGTGCTAGGTGTGTAAATTGGTACAGTCCCTTTGGAACTAAATCTGACAATACCTTCCCCAAATTTTAAAACACATGTCCTTTTGCACAGTCCACTTATCAGACTTAACCTCACACAGATAGTCAGGTAGGAAATGGCATTTATACAAGACATTCATCAGTTCTGTCTGTAATAACAAAAGACAGGAGATCACCTTGTGGCAGGCAGAATAATGCCCTCCCCAAAAGGTCCCCCATGCCACCCCCAGAACGTGTGACTATGCATGGCAAAAGGGAATTAAAGTTGCAGATGGAATTAAGGTTGCTACACAGCTGTCCTTAAAATAGGGAGATTCTCCGAGTTGGCTCAATGTAATCACAAGGGTTCTTAGAAGTGGAAGAAGGAGGGCGCCTGGGTGGCTCAGTGGGTTAAAGCCTCTGCTTTCGGCTCAGGTCATGATCTCAGGGTCCTGGGATCGAGGCCCGCATCGGGCTCCCTGCTCAGCGGGGAGCCTGCTTCCCCCCCCTCTCTCTCTCTGCCTGCCTCTCTGCCTCCTTGTGATCTCTCTCCCTCTGTGAAATAAATAAATAAAATCTTTAAAAAAAAAAAAGAAGTGGAAGAAGGAGAGCAGAAAAGGAGAATGAGAATAGGGTGATTTGAGAAACACTCCACCTACCATTGCTGGCTTTGAATATGGAGGAAGGGGACACAAGCCAAGGAATGCAGGTGGTCTCTAGAAGCTAGAAAGAGCAAGGAAACTGATTCTCCCTTCGAGTCTCCACCAGAGGGAAGGCAATCCGGCCAATATCCTGATCTTAACCCAGCGAGACCCATTTTGGGCTTCTGATCTACCGAACCGTAAGATAATAGATTTCTGTCATTTTAAGCCACTGAACATGTGCTAATTTGTTACAGCAGCATTAGGAAACTCCACAGACCTAAATGTCTATCTGCAGAGAACAGACCGAGCAAATGCAATGCTGTGCAGCCTTCAAAGAAAGGGGCCTCTATACATACTGACATGCAAGTCATGTCAAGGAACACTGTGTAGTGAGAAAAAAAATGCAGAGTATAAGAAGAGCATAGATTGTATGTTATCTGTGTCAAAAGGAGGCACAGTTTAAAATCCACATATATCCTCATATGTGCATTGGTGATCTCTGGAAAGAAACATCAGAACCTGGCGCTGTTATTTAATATTTATTGCCACCAGGGGAAAAGAAAGTGTTACAAGAAACTCCAACGGCAGAGGTGCTCATTTCTCACTGTACCCTCTCTCTGGATTTTTGGATTTTGGTGTGGGTTGTTGTTGTTGTTGTTGTTTTTAATCATGTACAAGTATTACCTTAAGAATAGAGAAAAAGAAAAAAAACTGTGAAAAGAGAGTGAGCTCTGCTCAGACTTGAATGAGTTGTTAGGATTTTCATCTTCTCAGTGAGTACTGGCTTCCCCCCTTCCACAGTCTGTGTATTGTGTACTATCACATGTCTTTTCTCTTGTGATCTTGCTGAACAACCCCGACAGGTTATCATTATCCCTGGCCCACAAGTGCGTGCTGAGGCTCAGACAGGTTGAGTGACCAAACTGCACAGCTGGTAAGTTTTGCAGTTGGATTTTAGAGCCTGGTCTTCGGTGCCAGGGCTCTCTCCTTGAGCCCCTGTAAGATGGTCTTGCTAGTTCCGACAGCCGTCATAGGGGGTGGGGTGGGCGTAACCCTTAGAGGCTAATACGAAGAGCTGTCAGATGGAGATCTCAGCCTTCCCTGGGCCTTTGGGTCTCTCTCCCAGACCCCGGAGTTGAAGAGAAGGTCAAGCAACAGGGGGGCCCTGCCTACACTGCCTTCTGGAGGCAGCCCACCCTCTCCGGTTACATCCCGCAGCAAAGTTCCTTCCTTCTGGGCCTTCTGGGGAGAGGCCGCTACCAGCGGTCACCGTGCCTTTAATTGTTCTCTCTGGTGAGCTCACGTTGCAGTGGGCCCAGCGCAGACACCTGCTTTTCTCCAGCAGGGATGAAACCCTAGAGAGGGCGGGTCTCTGCAGAATATGACATCTTGATCAAATAAAGGCGGCCCTGAGATTTCTCATGCCTTCGAACTTGGGGCCAGAGATGAGCGGGGTTTCCCCCGTTTGTTGGCAACACACAACGTCAGGTGCGCAAGTCCACCTTCCTGGGCCTCGATTTCTGGGAAGGCAGAGATCATATTCCTCCGTTGCGTGGACAGGTGGGGCTGAGCCATTCACTTCTCGGGAACACTGTTTAAATATAGCCGAACTTTCAGCTTTCGTGGGAAGGATCTCAAGGCATTTTAAAAACTGAGTAATTAATGAAGTTCCACCTCCCAGGAAAAGCAAGAATTATTGTCTTCACTTTATAAATAGATCAAAGGTCACACAATCAATGGCAGATGTAGGAAACAGATGTAAGGATTCTGCTTTTGTCCCTGGCTGCAGCCACTCCAACCCACCCCTGGTATTACCGACAGACCTCCTTTCTGCTCTCTGACTTCTGGCCAAAGGAGTGGAATTGGCCTTTATATGTTTCCACTTAAAGGTTTGAATTCTATGTATGGTTCATATGCCTTTGATATGTCTGGAATTTATAAAAGAGAAGGAGAAGAATGATATTTGATGCTTTTCAGAGATCGTGTTGGGACTGAGCCTTATATAATGGGTCAAATGCCAATAAAGAAAAAAAAAACCCGCTCACCAGATCTTCAGGAAGTTCACTTTTATTCTCTCTCTGAAAGAATTTGGTCTGTTAAAATTAAACAGAGTGTATCTTTAGTCACCCAAATGATTATTGTGGGAACAACAGAAGTTACCATTTACCAAGCACCAACTGTGTGCTAAGCACTGCTCTTCTTACTGACATACATTATACCTTGTGATTTTCACAAACAACCAAGGAGGTTTTGATTATTCGTTCATTTTATAGATAATATATACCTGGGCTTAGAGATAAAAGGTAGGTTGAGAGAAAGGAAAGAGAAAGCTCAAATAAAATTACTCAAGCAAAAATGATTGGATAGCTTCTCTGAGCCAGAGGTGTTGTGTTGTGATAGAGATAAAGATGAGGAAAATAGCACCAGATTCTGCTCTCAAGGAATTAATAGCCTTGTGAGGGGTTGACGGTGAGGGCTGAGCAGAAGCATATAAAAAGACAAATAATGTCAATGCAATTCAGTCCAGAAGTATTTATTGAGTTGCTAGTAGGTGTCAGACAGTGCATTAGTCACAGGGATGGTCCCCCTTCTCCTGCAGCTCATAGTCTACTGGGAAAGTCAGACATTAATCAAATAATCACACAGATTTAAACTGTAAATGAGTGGAGTAAAACACACCAGATGGGCTACAGCCTGACAAAGGATTAGTATCCAGAATATATAAAGAGTTCCTACACATAATAAGAGATAATCCAATAGAAGCACCATCAAACCAAGGGCAATTTTTAAAAGATGAAAGGCAAATGGCCAACAAACAAATGAAAGTCTGCTTAGTCTCTCTTGTAAACGGGGAATTGCAAATTAAAACATTGAAATACCATTTCACACCTATCAGCTTGGCAAAAATTTTTAAGTCTGACATTACCAAGTGTTGTTGAGGATGCCAAGCATGGGAACTCTTACTTACATATTGCTATCAAAGTGTAAATCGGTATGACCACTTTGAAAAACTGTTCAGCCATGCTGAGTAAAGCTGCCAATTCACATGACCTGAGTCCAGCGATTTCACACACAAGTATCTGCCCTACGGCTCACTTTCACACAAGGGGGATGGGTATAAAAAACATTAACTGTAGCATTTTTTCTAACAACACAAAATGTGAAAATAAGCTATACGTCCTCCAGAAAGAGATGGGTGACTAGGGTGTGGTGAACTCATACAATGGGACCCGAACTAGTGGATGAAAATGTATGATCTAGAACTACATGTATCAACATGAATACATTTTGAAATCCTAACGTTGAGTGAAAAAAAGCAAGTTGCGCGATGACATATTCAGTATAATGCCACCTCCCCAAAGTATACAAACATGCCAAACAATTCTATAAAGTGTTTATAGGCACAAACGCATGTAGTAAAAATACAAAAGCACGTATAGGAATGATACGCCCCAAAAACAGGAGAGAGGTTAGTTACCTTAGGATAGGGACAGACATGGGTTCAAAGGGCCCTATCTAGATCTAAAGATGTTTTATGTTCTTGAAAAAAATTTTTGAAGAAATTAGGGCAAATGTTGAGCTTTGCCAAAGGTTGGAGGGGCCGGGGAGGGGTGCAGAATAAACCAGTTTGATGATCGTACTCTCCCGTAGTTTTTTAAATGCTCTGATCTATCCAAGAAGGACTGGATTGAATTGGAGGTGGGGTTAGGGGAGGGGTCAGGGAAGCTATCTCTGAGAACATGATCCTCACCTAGGATAAGAACCAAAAACTGAGTACATGAGGAAGCGCAGAAAGGTGTCCCGGGCAAAGAGAACAAGCTGTGCAAAGACCCTGGAGTCCGAGGGTGTGCACAGGGACTGGGAACTGAGACCCCAATGTCCCTCAGAGCAGAGGGAAAAGGGGCTGGAGTTGGAGGTGATGGGGGTAGGCCATGTGCACAGACCATGCAGGACCTCAGAGGCCATGGTGAAGGTCAGGTCTTTACCCTATGAGGAAAACACCAGAGATAGGAAGCTTTGGGGCCCCGAGGGACTTCTCTTCCATAGATAGCAGAACAGGCAAGGCATTCCTCTCAGAGGTGACTCACACCTTGAGTTGTGGAGAATGAGTAAGAGGAAGCCAACTGGGGAAGAAGGAGGGAGTGAGGTGCTACTTCCCTGGAGAGGGCCCAACAGCAATAAAGGCACCGAGGACCTTCCACAGAGTGGGTAGACCCAGGACTAACTCCGAAGGTGCTCGAAAATGGCAGACGAGAGTGTCCATGAAGACAGAGGGCTCGAGGTCCAGGCTGGGCAGCCAGCTTCAAGTCGAGAGAGGCATGGCCAGACATGGGTTGTAGGCGGCTGGCTCTAGCAGCGTGTGGAGGATGGATCTGAAGGAGGCTGGGGTGCAGACAAGGAGATCTGTGAGAGGAATACGTTAATAGCCCAAACCAGGATGGCAGGAACTAAGAAGCCATCCTGGAGGAAGTGGAGAGTGCCCAGAGAGGTACTTAGGAGGGAGGGCGAGACCTCTAGGACGCCGGGTGGGTGGGAGCGCCACCGCCATCATGGGCAATAATGGGGGCAAGGCTCGGTGAGTTGGAGGGCAAGTCCAGTGGAACCTTCCAGCGAGCAGCGGGATGGGTGCGCCGGGGGCCCAGAAGCTGGCACGGGAGGCGCCTCCCGGGGGCGGCTGCTGACCACTCCCGGCAAACGAGTTGGTCCGGAAGGAGGGTAGAGGAAGAAGAAAGTGAGCCGGTCTCTGTGGGACGACCAGGAACGGGACTGGGGCGGGGGGTGGGGG
>LNAC01000205.1:1345361-1379453 GCA_002007465.1 Ailurus styani
GGGAGACCTTTGGCAGCTCGCGCCGGCGATCTGAGCTTAATTAAACTTCTCCCGAGGCATTGGCTGACTGATTGACCCAGTGATCCAAAAAAATCAGAGAGGCCTGAATCGCCCTGAACGCGACGGGAGAGAGAAGTTGGGGAGTTGGCTTTCGGTTTCCAGAGCTGGGCCTTTGGATTCTGCCTGCCTTCCCCCTGAGCCCCGCAAGCCAAAAAGCTATCGGGGTTCCAAGACGTTAGGACGTCAGGCCTCGCTTGTCTGTGCCCTCCTACCGATGTCTCAAAAAGGGAACAACAGTGGCTTGGGGGGCGGCGGGGGGGGGGCAACGTTCTGATAGCGTCTTGATCTTTTTTTTTTTAAGATTTTATTTATTTATTTGACACAGAGAGATCAGATCACAAGTAGGCTGAGAGGCAGGCAGAGAGAGAGAGACAGAGAGGAGGAAGCAGGCTCCCTGCTGAGCAGAGAGCCCAATGCGGGCCTCGATCCCAGGACCCTGAGATCATGACCTGAGCCGAAAGCAGAGGCTTTAACCCACTGAGCCACCCAGGCGCCGGATAGCGTCTTGATCTTGATCGGTATCTTCCTGCCTCATTTCTCCATCCATGTGCCTTAGAAGGTTTTATCGGCAGAGAGCATCATGGGTTATTTTCCAAATTTTCAGCCATTCAGGTATTGCCTGCATGGTTTTCTTCCATACCCACGTTCCATCTACATTATATATATTTTTAATTGACTTCTTTTATTAACTCTCCTTATTCTCTAAATTAACTTTAAATCGATTCCCTTTTTCTACATAGCCTTGCCCTAAGCAATAACATTAGCGAAACCACAGTTTGATATGTTAGTCATATATTTTAATACACTTGAAAATAAATTCAGAAGTATTCAAATTTTTTAAAAAATGTGTATGTTAGCTAAATGTTTCTTGCCTACTGCATTCGGGGAAAAACTCCAGAGATAACAAAAAAATAGCTAACGTATGTTGAGTGATTGCCAATGTCCCAGGCACTGAACTAAGCACTTTCTTCTCCGGCCTTATCACACCTGAGAAGTGGTGGTGTGAGAAGGTTTGGGTCCTGATATACCTTCCATTTTACAAAGGGAAAATGGGAGGCACACAAGTGAAAAAATACTTTTGCGGAAGATCACAGAGCCAGGATGCAAATCCTTACCAGCCTCACTCTAGAGCTTCTACTGCTCTCCAAAACAGCTAAGTGACCGCTGGAGATCACCCAGGGGTTAGTATAGTCTGGATTTGAACCTAAGTCGGTCTGACTCCAGAACTGAGCTTTTAACTACTGTATGGAACTCTTCCCTGTTTCCCCAAATCTCACCTCATACAGCCTTTTTAAATCCGTCTGCCTCCTTTGCAATTCAAAAGGTGCTTCCAAGTTCTCTTTCCTCACCCCCTACGTCTCCAACCCCCCCCTCCCCTGGGTAGGTAGGACAGAGGTTCTCTTTCAACGGTTTCCTTCTCTCCTCTGAACTAAAAGCAACCCATAAATCTCTCGTGATATCCGTGAGAATCCCTACTTTAAAGGTCCTATCCACTCTTCTCCACGGACCATGGACATTCCACCTACCAGCATCGTGAAACTACATTTCCCAGACTGCTATTCTCACCTGGAAAGAGAACAGAAATTCTATGTCAAACCATGTGGCTCCTATTTTGGGGTTGGAAAATCTGGTCACTAGCTTGGATAAAGATTGGTATGCCTATAGACTAATTCTTCTGGCCCCAGGCAGACATGAATTTCCCAGGCCTCAGTGATGGGGGAGTGGGGGCAAGTTATTTCAGAAACAAAACCTTTAATTAGAGGCATAAATGAAGACTTGGCATAAGACTTCTAAAACATGGCTGACCCCTGCCCAGAAGGTATATTTTCTTTTCTGCGACTGCCCTTACCACCACCACCCCTTCCCTCTCTTCACTTCCTCTTCCTTCCCCTTCTTCCAGATTCTTCTTTTAATTGTACCATTGTGCCACTCCCTTGTCCCCCCCTCAACCCCCATGCCCACACCCACTCTTTAACTGTTTAGTATAAAATCTATCCCACCAGACTGAGGTTTTCTTCGACCCAAATGTTATTTTCAGAAGGAGCCATTGAGGTTGGGGTGTAATTGCAGCGTTGGGCCTCTGCAAGCCAAGCTGAAAATAATCAGTGAGGCAGATGGGGTGGGAAGAGAGTGTGGTGGCCGCTTCCACCAAAGAGCGAGAGAAACCCAATGGAGTGAGTCAGAGAGGGGTGAGTGCCAGCCTGGTCTGCTGGGCTTATGGCCGGGAGTTCAGTTAAGGGGAAACTGCCCAAGGTTTTGGGATCTTTGACTGAGGCCCGATCCAAGGTGGTTCCTGGCTGCACATCACAAGTCCATATTTCTTATGACAGCCGCTAAGCTTGTCTTGCTCTCATTCAGTTCGGCCGTAGCAACCAGCAGGCCAGATGGGAACTTAACCATCCGGTTGGCTCACCAGTTTCTAGAGCGGGATTTTTCAGCGTCAGCACGATTGGCGTGTTGGGCTGCGTAAGTCTTAGTTGTGGGGGGCTGTCTGGTGCACCATAGAATGTTTTGCAAGATCCCTGAGCCTCTACCCTCTAGATGCCAGTAACACACACACACACACACACACACACACACACTCATGACTATCAAAAATGTCTCTAGACATGCCAAATGTCCTTGGGAGGCAAAAATTGCCCCAGTTGAGAACTACTGGTCTACAGCGATCCAGGTCTTCAACAGGATCACACCACCTGTCCCCACCGTGGCCTCATTGCCTTGCATCACATCTCTGGGCCCTGATAAAAACTACCGGCCAACTCCTATTTCCAGTGACAAGTGTTGAATACTTCGAACCCAGCATGAGTGCCTATGGGGTGCCAGACACTATACACTGTTGAGAAGGAAGAGGCAAACAGACAGACATGGCCCCTGTCTTCATGGTTGTGACAGGCTGAGTCAGGGAAGACAGACATTAAACCACCCGAGCGAGAGGCACGTAAAGAGAAGCAATGGCGTACTATAAGAATATTGAAGAGGGTTTGTCACGTAGGAGGGGGGGAGGGGGAGGGTTAAGAAGGGCTCTTGGAGGGAATGAGGAATGAGCTGGTTGGAGATTTGAGGGTGAGGGAATGTTTTGTGGAGCAGGGACAGAGTGTTCAGAAGCCCCGAGTTAAGAGAGAATGTCGTGTATCCAAGGATCCCAAAGAAGCCTGTCATGACCCAGGCTTCCGATGGTGGGAAGTCGTCCTCTCCTCTCACCCCAAACTTGCTTCTCCTATCTTCCTTCTCCGGATTTCCAGTACAAGCATATACACTCAGGATCATGTCTAACCATACTTAAGCCCCCCACCCTGCTCCTGCTCAACCCCCTCAGTCACTCAGCGACCAAGTTCCGTCAGTCCTACCCCCAGACTCCCGGTCTTCTAGCTCCTTGTCTCCATTCCCAGCACCACAACCCCGATGCAGGCTCTCCTCATTACTCAGCCGAATTTGTGAAATAGCTTCCTAACGAGTCATCCTCCAGTCTCTACCTCAGAGAAAGACAGAGACAAAGCCCACATCTCTGCTGGGTTAAAAAACCTGGCATGGCTTCCAGAGGCCTGTCAGACAGGCTGCTTCCTCCCGTGACTTTCGTGACTTTGGGGTGCTCTTCGTTCCCTGCCCCCAGCATACCTCCCTCCCACTCTCCAGCCACACCCCGTGCGCCCCACGGCTCTGCGAGGTTGCTCTTCTCTTTGTGGGAGTCGTCCTTCCCCAGCCAAAATCATTTGGGGAATTCCCATCTATCCTTTGAGACCCAGACAAAATGAACTCATTATACTCTCCCACCCCTTCTTAGAAGCCTTCTCTTAATTCTTCCCTCTGTTTTCATTGGGATTTATATATAGCTGCTAGTTTACCACTTGTCACGTTGACCCATAGTTATCTGTTCGAGAACATCCCTTCCCCCACCCAGAGTCAGAGGGCCTCCAAGACAGGTCATGTAGTGTTCACTGCTGGTTGACTACCCAACACCCATTCTCTCCCTTCCTAAAACAAACCAAAGAAATGCAAGGCACGGTGTCTTATTTAGCGCACAAACTAAGCCGCTCTTACAAACAGACCCAGAGTCCAGAGGCTTAGCCAAGCCCATGGGCCTCGGTGGAAGCTCACCCCATGCCCAGCCCCAGGGGTCGCCCCACCGCCCCTTCCAAGAATTGGTTCAAGAACTTGGGCCTAAACTAATCAGCGTGCAATAAAGGCTTTTCTGGTTCCCCAATATCAACAGTCCCCTTCTATAATAACGGAACTCCTGATTTTTGGCCGAGCAGGTGGCTGGCTCGTAAGAGCTCCATTTCCCAGCCCCCGCTGTAGCTTGATGTGGCCTTGAGTTTAAGGTCTCACCACAGACTGTGGGCAGAAATGATTGTACCGATTCTTAGCTGTGCCCTGAAAAGGGTTGTGTGTGTGCTTCCCTGACCCTTTGCCAGCTCTTCCCCCTGACTAGGAGGTGTTGGAAATGAAAGCAGTCTCCCTGGACGGAGGGAGGGAAGCCACACTTGGAGGATGGTGGAGCCCTTCTCTCAGTTTTGGATGACTTCTCTCTGAACTCTTATAGGATATGAAAGTGACATAAATTTCCATTTTGCCTACTCTTCGGGATTTGATGTCTCTTTATTAAGGCGACTTTTCCTGTGCTCTGCAAAATGCAAGGTGCGTGGCTTCCCTGCCCCTCAGAACAGGTTCGAGACAAGCCCTGGGACCTAGTTAGGGCCAGTGAGACACAAGGCAAGGCTTCCTCAGGAGGGTTCTGGTCAAGAGCTCTCTTGTTACGAGAGAGCATCATGGAGCGACCTTCTCTCTCTTCCTCTGGACATTACTGGGCCTGGAATGATGGCAGGCCTCTTGCTACCAGCCTAAAAATGGGGCTACACCTGCGGGGAGGGCTGAGAGAATGGCAGGAAAATGGAGTCAGAGTTTCTGGACTGAACGAACCTGAGCCCACTGTCGTAGTTGGCTTGGCTTGCCGTAACAGAATATCATAGATTCGGGGGCTTGAACAACAGAGATCTATTTCTCACACTTCTGGAGCCTGGAAGTCCAAGGTCAAGGTCCATCAGGGGTGGTTTCTGGTGAGGCTGTCTTCCTGGCTTGTAGACAGCCACCTTCTCTCAGTGTCCTGTGTGTGTGTGTGTGTGTGTGTGTGTGTGTGTGTGTGTGTGTGTGTGAGGAGAAAGCCAGTGTTGGTGTCTCTTCCTCCTCTTAAAAGGACACCAGCCCTATTTGGATTTCGACTCCACCCTTGTGACCTTATTTAACCTCCAAGGCCTCCATGAAAGGCCTTGTCTCCAAATACAGTCACACTGAGGGTTAAGGCTTCAACGTACGGAATTTCGGGGGTTCAGAGCACAATTCAGTCCATAACACCCATCCTGCCTCTGGGCCTCCGGTTAGGTGACCTGACAAATGTCCCTTTGTTTAAGCCAGCTTGTGTTGGTTTTCCGTCGCACCTTACTTTACGGGGTTTCACTCCTCTTCCCATCCCTGCTGGGCCTCACACAGGAGTCAACACTTGTGGAATGAATTCCCCATCATTATTTTTCTTCTCTTACCTGTAATGACTGCCCCCCCCCAGATAAGCTCTAAGCATTTCTTTTTCTCTCTGCCCCAGCCTAAACTCCTAAAATAGTCATGTGGACCTCATCTCTAGCAAATCCTTCTCAGAACCTCTTCCTCACTAGCCACTTACACAGGGAGTTGAGGGTTCAACCTTCAAATGAGAGAGTTGAATTAGCTACGTCTAGCACCTTGTCCCGCTCTCATGTCTCATGGTTCTTCCTGAGGCTCGTTCTGAAGGAGTCATTCCGTGTTCAGACCGAAGGCCTGTCTAGCACTAGCCGCATACAGTCTGCTGTGTGGTCCACCTGGGCTCCTGTCCCAATTCCCTGTGGTCCCCCAGGAGGACCCTTCCAGCACTAACTGCCTAGGGTTCTGTTCAATGTCTTTTCAAGCTCGGAAGGCCCACGATACTATACTACTATACACAGCCCAAGAAATTTTTGACTGGCTGCTAGATCTCCAGCCGAGCACAAAAGATAAAGGCTTAGGCCTGGACCATCACAACCTTGGCGTTCCAGATGAGACCAGAAACACTGGCAGGGGGTGGGGAGGGGGCCTTGCAACGCTCAGACATTCGGTAGGTCCTACCGCAAGGACACTCAGCTTTCTGCGCCCAATACGCAACCCTCTAGACTGCTCGTGCCACACAAAACGGGAGTGCAGGCCAGTTCCAGGCAAAACCTCTCCTCCTTCCAGCCATGAGAACTCCATGAGACCAGGAGAGAGCTGTCCCGTTCCTCAGCCCCCTGGAATGTGGGAGACTTAGATCTCAAGGAAAATGAGCAGCAATGGACCCTGGTGACCAGGGTCTTGAGGGTCCAGAGGTGCTCCTTCCCGAGTCTGCAGTGACTCCCAACCGTTCCTTCCCGTGCTTTTTGAAGTTGCCACTTATAGGACACTCACTAAGAGCCAAGCCCTGTGCTCAGCACTCTACTTGCATTAGCTTATTTTATCTTCACAGCAGCTCTGCAGGGATGTATTGTTGCTGGTCCCATTTCCCAGACAAGCAGACTGAGGCTGAGAGAGGCAAAATTACTTGCTTGGAGTCTGTAAGGCACAGAGCTGGATCTGACCTCAGGTTCTTCACCAGGGTGTCTGGTGAGAGACTCTAGGCAGCATCTTCTCTGGGTCTTCTAAGTGGAACAGGCAAGGGGGAAGGGCACGGTGAGACCCCCTGCCCTGTGAGGGCAGCACTGATGGGGAAGAAGTTAGGACCAGAGAGAAAGGCAGTCACTGGAGTGAAGGACAAGGCAGACGAAGACCACCAGGCAGTACCAGGCAGACACAAGGTGGGTGGGTGGCCGGCTCCACGGGACCCAACCTTTAGCGAGCAGAGGTCCACTTCGTAAGGGGGAGTAAAATCATCAGCATCAGGAGCCTGCCCACCTGCCACCCCGCAGGAGCCCTGCAGTGGCTTGGGGTTGGCCACGGAAGCAGGACGTCACCTTGGAAAGTTCTGTGTCCTGCTCGCTTGTTTGTTGTTTGCTATCACATCTGTTCCTTACATTGCTTTGTTCTGCTCAACATCTCAGAGGGCAAATGACACACGCCAGACTCCCCTGCCAGCTGGCTTCTGACTAGGTTCACCCAATGAAAGGTGCCTGAGGAAGTGGGGGTGCAGGAAGAGAAGTCTGGGTGTTTCTCCGGAACCCCAGCTTCAGGCAGCACCTCTGTGTCCACACGTGGTGGAAAGGCCAAGGAGCTCCATGGGGTCTCTTTCACAAGGGCACTAATCCCATTCAAAGGGTTCCACCCTCGTGACCTGAGCATCTCCCAAAGGCCCAACTTCTAACCGCATCACTTGGGCATTAGGACCCCAACATATGAATTTGAGGGGGACAAAGGCATCCAGAAGATAGCAGGCAGGCAACTCCTGAGCGTGAGAGGGAGTTGAAGCCTATCCTGCAAACCACGCCACCAGTGAGCAGAACCGAGCAGCCAGCCCCCAGCCAGACCCCATGGATCCCAAACCAGGAACTCTGTCACCCAACGGGGTCTGGGTATACTGAATGTCTTCCCGCCCAGCAGGCTCCATTCGGCCACTCATGTCTTCCCAGCCTCGCTACAGTCCCGGGTGGGCCACTGCCTCTGTGACGACCAAGTCGCTTGACTCCTTTGGATCTCAGTGTCCTTGCCTGCATTGTGGGGACACTGGGGTCAGTAACCAGGGGCCGCGTTCATCATGGTCCTGAAGAACAGCCTGGGCAGCACTAGAAGAAAGAATCAGTGACCCGTGAGGATCTTTGGAGAGAAGGAGCAGAAGAGACACGGTCACAGCCAGTGCGGAGCCGTCAAACGGGGAAGCGGCAGGATTTGGGGTAGTGCTGGTCTCCCCACCCGAAGGACTGGGACCCATATCTGTAGTACCTCAGGCCCGACCACAGTCCTCCCTCCGGCGGCTTCTCAGACGAGCTAGCTGGCCCAGTCCTGAGCAAGGGACTCATGCCTACGAAGGGTGGGGAGGAGGTCTGGGTCCTCCCCTGCCCCTCCAGAGTGAAGACTGGAGCCCTGAATGGGGCTGGGGGTGGGAGAGGCAGAGGGTCACAGAAGTTTCAGATGCTGCCGCAGGGTGTTTGCCATACGCCAGGCTCTGTGCACAACACCCAGACCCCAACTGCGCACTCTCGGGCTCACTGCTCCAGCTGCTAGAAGAGGAGACGGGTGTCTGTTATCACCATCAGCCAAAACCAAATCCCCCCATTCAATTAAGGCGTCGAGCCTCAGAAAGGTTAAGAAAGCTGCCCAAGGTCACATAGCCAGAATGTGGCAGAGCCACAGTTCCAACCAACTTGGTCCGACAGAAGCCTCCAGCCTCCCCAAGGGTGATTTCATGTGTCTCACTGCCCCTGGCTCTGGCATTGGGAGGGCCCTGGCCCTGGTATTTGAGTCCAGGAAGTAGATGATCCTTAGAAATGGGTGGCTTGCAGAGCCCCCCCCATGACCCTGCGTGGGCCTCCGGGCCTGGTCCGCCTTTGGGGTGTGTGCCAGATGTCGGAGAGAAAGCAAAGGCTGAAAAGGATGGTCCACTGGGAGGCTTCCTCTGCTGATGCTTGTATGAAGGCGTGCGCGTGAGTGTGTGTGCACGTGTGTGCGCACGCGCACACGCATGCACGTGCATGTGGACGCATCAGCCTAACCTCCACCTTGGCGCAGGAGAGAATCAGGAAGGACTCTGCATTTGGTAAGTGAGGTGAGAAGGGCTGGGTGGCTCCATGGTCATCCCCATCTCTGCTCCCAGGGGAAGACTCTAATATTTTCCTGGAAAGCTGGCCACGGGCCTGGAGGCTGTGGGTCTCCACAAAGTCAAGAAGAAAGGACACCAGCAAACTCTTCTCCAAAATCAGTTCCGATTTTATAAGCCCCTCTGAGCCTCCAAGCCGGAGCGGGGGGACTCACGCCAAGTAAGGACAGCCTGTCTCTGAGCCCTTCATCCCCGGATCCCACTGCCTCCTGAAAATCGGCCTCTGCGGGACCCCATGCCTTGCCCTGGGCTCTGAGCAAAGCCGAATGGCTCCCTCGTCATCGCCCCGTGGGACCCAGCCCGGCACGGAGTCAGGAGCAGGAACCTTGGGCTCATCTGAATTTCAGCCTGGACCTCAGTCCAGGAGCCGGGAGGCCCGGGGCAGGTGACCCGGTCCTTCTGAGCCTCTTTCCTCTTCTGTGAAACGAGGTAATAACTACCCGTGGTCATAGGTGCAGTCAGCGTGAACGCTCCTGCCGCTTCCCTTTTCCCCTTCTTCCTTCTGGATGCCCTTAACCTCCACGGACCACTTTCCCACCTAGCTTCAGGCCCCTCATTTCCCAGCATCCTCCCAGCTGCGGCCCGGCTTCTGAGCTTTGCAGGAGACAGTGGTTTTGCCACCCTTTGCTTGTGGCCTGCCACGGACCAGCTCCCCAGAGAGCAAAGGCCTCAGAGCCCTGCGCCCGGGGACCCCACCCTCTTTGTAAACACCCGTTGGGCACCAAGTGACCTCAGGAGGGAAGCGCTTCACGGGGACCCTCCTCTCCCGCCCGGCCTGCTGCTGTATGTTCCAGAGGCAGTGCCAGGCGAACCTGGCACCCTGGCACCCAGGCCGCCTCCGTCCTGGAAACAGGCACTTAGAGCCAAACCCTCAGCTGAAGGTGGAAGGAAGTCAGAGTCCCCGAGGGTGGCTTCTCGCCTGCCCGCCCACAGCCCCACCCTGGGCCATTCCAGACGGGGCAAGTGCTCCCACATTTAAATGTTCTTTCATGATCCTGACAGAAATCCGTGAGGAGGGCTTTCCTGTTACTCCTTGTTTCTTAAAAACGAAGACAAATTAAATCTAACAAAACAGTAATCATTTTCATTCTAGGCAGTGGGGATGGGTGTGTGTGCGTTTTAATGTTCTCTGTAACATCTTTTTCTGTATTGTTAGAATTGCTCTCAAAAAACACATTTTTCTAAGATTTTATTTTTCGAGTAATCTCTACACCCGGCGTGGGGCTCAAACTCACAACCCCAAGATCGAGAGTTGCACGCTCTATTGACTCAGCCTGCTAGGCACCCGTAAATAAAAATACTTTTAAGTCGCTAAGATTCATACAGGTTTATTGGGGGAAAATTCAGGAAATACCAAAAGGTAGAAAGAGAAAAATAAGAATCACCAGAATCTCTTCTCTGCAACCAGACCATTTATCCATATCCTGGTCCTTATATCTGGTTCTTTTTTTAGCGTGTATTCATGTCCTTTTATCCTTGTTTTTCTTTTTTTTTTTTTTAGATTTTATGTATCTATTTGAGAGAGAGAGCACAAACGGGGGGAAGGGCAGAGGAAGAGGGAAAAGCAGACTCTCCGCTGAGGAGTGATCCCAACGTGGGGCTCGATCCCAGGACCCCAGAATCATGACCTGAGCCAAAGGCAGATGCTTAACCGACTAAGCCACCCCAAGCACCCTATTCTTTTTTTAATAAAAATATAATTGACATATAATGTATTTATTTTAGGTTTGTTTTATTATTTTTACCCAAAAAATGACATTATCTTGTTTAATAACCTTTTTCCCCCTTCACGATATGTTTTGAACAGTTTCCCATGCCCCTGTATCTTAATCTTTAGTGCACTTCTTTTCACTTCCGTTTTTTTCCCATGTAATCATGAATAAGGTATATTTCTTATGATTGGGATCCATATAGATTCCATTAGGATCATACCATTTACAGCATTTATTATTTTTTCTTATCTGAAAAGTAATACACTTTTGTGGTGGAAAAGTTAGAAAATACAGAACAAGCAAACAAATGAACCTATAAAATCCTTCTGGCCTCACCCCGCTGAAATTACCCTTGCTAACATTTTCGTGTTTAACCATCCTGTCCACATTTTCAGGTACACAGGTAAATATGTAGAAACACATATTTTACAATGAAATTGGAATCCTATGATTCATGTTATTTTTAACTTACATTCTGTTGTTTATTTAATAATACATCTGACAGAGATTAGGATTGTTTCAGCTACAAATGACAGAAAACCCAAAGGAACAGTGGCTTAAACATGTTCGTTTCTCTCTCTAGGAACTGATGTCCGGAAATAAACAGCCTAGGCTGGTACAGCAGCCCCATGACCATCAGGGACCCAGGCCCCTTCTACCTGGGGCTGTCCATCGTCAGCACATGCCTCCCACTAGTGACCCAAGGTGGCTAATGGAGGAAGAAGCAGCAAAGAAGAGGAAGCTCTTCTCAAAGGATGCTTCCTGGAATTCACATGCATCGCTCATACCACCTACACAGAACTAAGTCCCATGCCCCCCCCACCTTCCAGAAATAGGATTTATCTGAGTAGAGCTTTTATTACTATAGAAAAAGAAAAGAACAGATTTGGGGGGGCTAACTGCCTTCTCTGCCACATTTTACAAACATCTTTCCAGGGCACCTAGTTGTATATCCCATTTTTTCTCTTATTTTTTGGTGAATGTTTGACCACGTCATTAAAATATTCTTCCATTTTTAATGGCTGCTTCATATTCCATAATACACAGGTAGGATTACTCATAGACTCAGTGCTTTCTTACTTGATATTCAGGTGTTTTTGCTCTGACAAATAAGGCTCTTCTATGGTTAAAATCTGTCAGAGGAAGAGATCCCAACCTTTCCTCTATACCCTGGGGGTGACCACCAAAGACATTCTGCTGAGGTTTCAGGAAAGTATCTGCCTTGAAAGCTGACTTATGGGTCTGAGTTTGTTTCTGGAAAAAAAAAAAATGAAGCTTTTTGACAATAGGTATACACCTCTGTTCCACCTGCAGAGGAAGTCACGGCAGGGGTGTGGGGGGCTGGTGGGCAGTTCTGACCTTGGTGGGAGGAAGAAGGAATGGGGGACATGGGGGCTGGAGGCTGGGGGTAGGGAGCGAGTGGGAGGAGACCATAGACTCTCAGGAGCCAGGGGTGGACCCGGTCCTGTAGAGGCAAGGGGACTTGATGGGGCCCAATTCATTCTTTTTTTTGTTTTTTTAAGATTTTATTTATTTATTTGAGAGAGAGACAGAGGACACGAGCGGGTGGGAGGGGCAGGGGAGAGGGAGAAGCAGACTCCCCGCTGAGCAGGGAGCCCCATGGGGGCTCCATCCCAGGATCCAGGATCATGACCTGAGCCAAAGGCAGACGCTTAACTGGCTGAGCCACACAGGCGCCCCCGATTTATTCTTCACTCAAGTTCAACCAGGGTTTTTGTGTCCCTACTCCTTGTCATGCCCTGTGCCAGTCCCTGGGGATGTCTCAGGGAAGACATGGTCCCTGGTCCAGGAACCCAGTCAAGTCTAAATTCTCAGAAGTTAGAGTTCAGCCGGCAGTATTGCCTCAAATGCAGAATCCTCAGGCCCACACCCAAATATCTGCTGCAATTCATGCTGAGGGGCCTAGAATCTGCATTTCTTCTAGTCTCCCCAGGTGACCAATGAGCGTGATCAGGAACCGTTTTGGTAAAAGACTGTCAGTCAAGGCGTGGGAGGAGGTCTCTTAAACCAGGCAAACCTGGAGCCTCTATAGGCTCAGTATGCAGCTTGAGCCTTGATTGAACATTAAACTGTAACAAAATAATGAGGACACGTGTCAGACACACCTGAACCCAAATAGTCCGTCCATCCTTCCCTAGCAGAGTGACCTCGGACAAATTATATAAACCTCCCTAAGACTAAGTTTACCAATTTGTAAAATGGGAAGACTCGTGCTCCGCACATGGAAACAAACATCAGTGCTTAGCAGAGTGTCTCTGCATGCAATAAAAGCTAGATATTATTAAATTAATTAAAACTGCCTCTAGATAAGTAATTACAGCAAGTGACTGGAGACAAGGTATAGAAAGTATCTTATAGGCTGCCTGGCTCGCGGTGGTAGCCCTTCAATACACAGCTATTATTATTACTATCATCCTTACGTTCATTTTAATTCTAGGCTTATCCTCACTGCAAGCTGTACCTGCCACACAATCTTATCCTTCCAACGGAAATCATGGATGGAGCCACGGACCCATGGCTCCTAACTGCGGACTTACTGGGGTACCCCTAGAGCCTGCCCGAGGATGAAAGAGGTTTTCTCAGGGCCTTCCAGAAGGACGTGCAAGCAGCAAGCAGGTCAGCAGGAGTGGGGACCTCAAGTCCTTACTTTCAACTCCCTGCTTTTTGGGGGAGCCAGGCATAGCCGGGGGCCATTTGCACAGCACCGAGGATCTGAGAACTGTGCAGCCAGCCCAGGGCTGCTCGGAGGCCAGAAGGAAGAGGCAGTGTCGCCCGCTGATAACTACATTTTCAAGTGTTCCGTGGATAGAGTGGTTACCATGGTGACGCTGATGGCTCTGAGCAGAACGGCAGCCTCTCTTGAGTTGTGAGTCAGGTTCAGCTTTATTTATTTAAAAAGAAAACCAACGCCCTGACCTGTGAAGGACAAAGCAACACGCAGGTGGAGGCCGGGGCGGCCCCTCTGGGCGGGGGTGATTCAGCACACCCTCGCAGGCCACCCAGGTCCTGACGTCAGTTGGCCCAGCTGGCTACCGGGCCTGGAAAAGTCCACCGAGGTAAGTGGGGGGAGGCCGGCATTTCAAACTGGCCCAGGAGAGGAAGCACAAAGGGAAGCCACCTGGCTGGTCGGAAACCTCTTAATAGGAAGCAGATCCCGTTTGCTCAGCTCTGGCTGGAGGACCAGGCTCCTTCGGGGGATGCTTGTCCTCCCCGGCAGGGCAGGGCCGTCCCCAGGGCCCCAGCAGAGAGGCAGGTGAGGGCCAGGCTCTGGCCCTGAGATGACCGTGCCGCTGACCCACCCCTCCGTGTGTGCACACTAGCAGTGCCCTCTGGGGGGGAGGGCAGGGGGCAGGCAGCAGGATCCTGGAAAGGACCGCAAAAATGTCCTCCCGGGGCGATGGGGCCCCTTTAACCAGAACCCCCGCAGGGGAAGAGGGCATCATAATAGCACCTACTCAGAGGGCGGCTCTGGGGATGAAATGCGATAATATTTGCAAATGTTTAACGTAGAGGAGGGCTGGCATATAGTCAGCGCTGGGGAACTGTGGGCTATTGTTAACTTTGCTCAGGCCCTTATCTTCGCCCGCCTGGATAGAACCGCAACGGCCTCCTAATTCCACTGGCTCGTTCTAGTCTTACGCACTTTCGATCTGTTGTCCACACCACGGCAGGGTGGTTTATTGAAAATGCATTCTGATCATGCTATTTTTCTTCCCCCAAAATCTGCCCGTGGCTCCATTTGCCTTCAGGATAACTGTTAGAATTCCTTGCAGGGGCCTAGGCCTTGAATGATCTGGCCCTTGGCTGCCCTCTCCAGCCCAGGCGCTCACCACGCCCTGCCGGCCTTGATAAGTTTGGGCCGGTACCCCAGTGTCAGCACCCCCTGCCCAGGGTGCCAGGCTCTGTCGTCCTCCAGAATCTTTGATATGCCATCCTCCTGGCCCAGAAAGTCCACACTAGCAAACACCTGCTTCTCCTCCAAGACCCACATCAAGGACCCCATGCACCGGGAAATCTTCCTGTCCTCCCCTCTAATGCACAGCCGGGCACTCCCTCTCTGAGCCCCGCTCGGTACCCTCCATAGAGACATTTCTCACTTTCCATTGCAATTCTTGTGACCTGTGCCTGTGACACTTTTCAGCTTCTTGAGGGTAGCACTGATTCTAAATAATGTCTGTTTGCCCAGAATATATGGGAGGACCCTAACATTCACAAGGGAGGACTGCAAGTGAATGAATGAATGAATGAACAAATGAAGACAAAAATCCATTTCTAGAGAAGGAAACTGAGGCCCAGATAGGAGGAGTGACTTGGTTAAAGTAGAGTCCTGAACCCCTCGAACTCCAAGACGTTCCGATTCCAGAGACCAGGGACCATCCATTGCTCATCCATCCATCGCTTACTGAACACCAACCTTCCAGCAGATACCGTGTTGCTCCCTGGAGTAGCCCTGGCCCCCAGGAACCCACAGACAGGTGGGATAGAGTGACAGGCGTGCAGACATTTCCTTCACTTTTCACTATGAGCTGGAACAGAGGATGTAGGAGCGATGGGAATTCCAGGGACCATGATATGGATGGAGGGAGAGGGAGGTCCTCTGTGTCTGTGTCTTCCACTCCCCCTGCCCCAACTCTGGAGCCCAAGTTCCACAGATGGCCAGACCAAGGCAGCTGCCTTCCAGGTGCTATTAACATAGGTAAACAGACATCGATATAGGCACACACGTACCTAAGACGGGTGACATGGACGTACAAGCCTGGCCCCGTGGGGCAGGACACACAGTCCCAAGGACACATTTGCACCCCTCGGGATTCAGGTCAAGAGCCATCTGGGAGCAAGGACAGATGAAATCAGACTGCAGAGCATTTTTGCACACTTCACACCACACCTCACCCTGCGGGTCTCACCGGATCCCCACCTGGTGAGGTCCTCCGGGCAAGACAGATACACTGTTTTCTCCCCCATTTCCAGATGGACAAACTGAGGCTCAGAGAGATTTAGCTGACTTGCCCCCCGACCCCCGGCCACCACCACCTAGTCAGTGGAAATTCCAGAACTGACCCATCATTCCCCAGACATCTGCAAACATTTAGTCTGTGCCAGGCCTTCTGAGGGGCTCGGGGGATGCCGAGGCGAATTGGCCACAGACCCCGGCCCTCGTGGGAGACGACAGCCTCGTCTACCCCCAAGGTCTGAATCTCAGTGTAGCCGGGTGAGCCTAAGCTCCTATTGGTCTCTGCAACTTAGAGCTTGAGTCTATGTTCAAAACATAAATGAGATCAAGCCTGTCTCATGCCCAAACCCTCCCATCACACTCCTCGCACTCGGCAGCACCCCCCGTGTCCCAGCTCCTGCTCCCTTACCCAGCTCTCTTATCACTGCCCACCTCTTGTCCCACTGGCCTCCTGGCTGTGCCCGCAGCAAAAGAAGGACCTCCGACCTCGAACCTTCGCACCTTCTCTTCCCTCTCCCGGACATGGACACGGTTTCCCCCAGATAGTCACAGAGCGAAATCCCTCCTGCCACTTGGGTCTCTGTGTCTCCACATGGGAGGACACCACTGAGTCCGAAATGATGGCCCTGTACTTTTCTTTTTTTTTTTTTTTTTTTTTTTTTTTTTTTTTTTTTTNTCTCCCGGACATGGACACGGTTTCCCCCAGATAGTCACAGAGCGAAATCCCTCCTGCCGCTTGGGTCTCTGTGTCTCCACATGGGAGGACACCACTGAGTCCGAAATGATGACCCTGTACTTTTCTTCAAGGTCCTATGTTCATAGTATGTGAGATGATACTGTGTGTATTTGACTGTTTGTTTACGACCTCCTGGTACAGAGGGTAACGATTGTGCCTACTGTGTTTACTACTACTCAGTGCCTAGAACAGTGCCAGGCGCGTAGCAGGAACTCAGTAAATTTTGGTGAACAGAAATGTATCAATAATTCTGTTCCCTCCCCTTTAAAATGACACCTACAGCATATAGCTATAAGGATTAGTTATGTTATAAATGGAAGATGTTGAGCCTGGCGCGGGGCACTTCATTGGCACGCAAGAACGCTGGTTTTGTTTTTTTGGTTTTTTGGGTTTTGGGGTTTTTGCTATTGCTGTTATCACTGGAGAATCGATGGGGGAGCAGTGGGGGAGACAGGTGTAAAAATAAGTCAGTGCAGTAACGAAGCTCTTGTTTCTGACCGCTGTCCTCCACTTTGGGGCCTAGGAAGCATCCCCTCCATGGCCCTGAAGATCAGGGACCAAAACTCTCGCCCTCTTGCCTGCAGGGGTAACCCTCAGGGTCTCGCCCCAATGGCCAGGAGACCTCTGGGCGCCCCCCCTGGGCTGGGGGCAGTGGGCAGAGTCCAGACCAGGCCTCAGAAACCCTTGATTTCCACCCCCCTGGGAGCAGGCCCCACATCAAAGCCAATCTCAAGGGGCGAGGCCTTGAGATAAATGGAAGATTAAAGAAGGCAAGGTCTCCACAGGCCACAGGGAGAGGCAGCAGGCAGACGACCACAGAGGGGAGGTCCTGACACAGCCCAGGCAGCAGCCATCTTGGGGGGCAAGAGGTGAGAGCGGGGCCCAAGCCTAGGCAAGTGGAGTGGAGCTGAGTGGAGATGGGTAGCTCAGCCTGGGCCTGGCTGCCCGGGCCCAGGCCCCGCCCCCTCCCCCAGCATTACACTTAGGCCTGTTCCTCCAGGCAGTGCCTACTTCTTAACCCTTTCCCTGCCAGACAGCAGCTGGAAAGCCCATCAGAGGAACCCCCAGGCCTCTCTTCAAGAGAGTTTGTTTGGTCATTGGGTTCGGCCATTGGGGTTTGCTCCCTCCAGCAAAGGAGCCTGTAATGAAGCCCTCCTGGCCCCGGTCTTCCTCCCCAGGAAGGTCTGTAATTAGTGCAGGAGGCGAGGCTGGGAAAGCTCAGACAATGTCATTTGAACCAGGATGAGACAGGGCTCAATTGCTAGTCTGCACATTTTTTTTTTCTGGTGCCATTTCATATACAAAACTCCAGCAAGCTTAACCCTTTCTTGGCTGGGCCCCGATGCTGGGGTTTCAGCCTGGCATATCACCCATTCCTGTGCCCAGCGTGTGCCCACCTCAGCTGTCTGCCATGCGCGCCCCAGTGCAGGCAAGCCATGATTTCCAGCTTCCCCAACGGCCAGCACGCCACCTGACAATCCATCATCTAACGAGCCTTTGCTGAGTGTCATCGGATGCTAAGCACCGAGGAAAGAGGACCCAGAGGAAGTCTACCATCTTGCCATCAAGGAGATGGCAATCCTCTGAGCAGTGGAGGAATGCAGACCAGCAACAGGTGGTAAGCGATGCAAGACAGGATAGAATCAGATGGTGAGGACCAGCAAGGGGCAGGGAAGGAAGTCGCCTAAAATCAGAGTGGACTAGATGGGAGGTTCGCATGCAGTAAGCATTCTGTAAATATGTACTGAGAGACCCATCTTCCTGGAGCCAAGCATTTCGGCAATCAGGGTATGAGCGCTGAACCCACAAGGAGAAGGGAGGCGGGCAAAGCCTTTGCAGCTCTGACCCAGCCCCAGATGGAGACAAATGTCAGAGTCTACTGGGAGGGCAGAGGCTACTGCTTCCTCTCCTGTGCCCTGAAGCACTCATTCTGAATCCTGAACTACATACAGTTCATCTCACAGTGATGTACAACCTGTCTGATTACAGATCTGAGACCCCACCAGACTTTGAACAACCTAAGGGCGTTTTCTCTTCACCTCTGGCCTCTGATGCCTAAGCACTGAGCCTAGAAGAGGTACTCAGTAAGAGCTCATTGAATAAATGACTGAGTTTGGATGGGAGGGTGGAGGTGTAAGGAAGAATCTACCTCTCCAGCCTTTCCCAGAGGGGATGCCAACTGTGGTCTCACTGCCACTATCAATCATAGCACAATCTCCCTAACATATAAAGAGCTTCTAAAAATCAATAAGACAAGACCGACCACTAATTTTTAAAAGGTCAAAGAATATGAACAGAGTCTACAGAAAAGGAAACATAAAGTGTTCTTGAGCATCTAAAATGACTCTCAGCCTCACTAATAGAAGAGAAATGCAAGCTGGAAACCATTCAAACGTTTACTGATATCCTCTATTTGAAAGACTGTAGAGAAAGCAGCACTGTGTACATTGCTGCTTGGGGGCATAAATTGATATGAACTAGTTGACATTATCTATCGACATTACAAATGCACACTCTCTTTGACCCAGTAATCCTTTGCCTGAGAATTTACCCTACAGATATACAGTGCTTGAACAAGGCTATCATGACAGCATTGTTTGTGATAGTAACAACTTGGAAATGATCCAAATGTCCATCATTTGGAGACAGGTAAATAAATTATGGTACAGTCCTACAATGGGTAGCTATGTAGCTACTTAAAAAAAAAGGAATGAGGAAGTTCTCTATGTAGTAATATAGGCAGATCTCCAAAACAGATAAAATAAAGGGAAAAAATATATAGAACAATATATATAAGATTCCTCTTTTCAATTAAAAAAGAGAAAGAGATGGGGCGCCTGGGTGGCTCTGCTGGTTAAGTATCCAACTCTTGATTTCGGCTCAGGTCATGATGTTGGGGTCATGAGATCGAGGCCCGGCATCGGGCTCACACGTGAGCATGGAGCCTGCCTAGGATTCTCTGTCTCCCTCTGCCCCTCCCCACCACTCTCTCTTTCTCTCTCTCTCTAAAAAAAAAGAGAGAGAGGAAAAAATATATAGATACATATGCACACACACACACAAACATACACACACCCAAAGAAGGATACCCAAGGAAGTCATCAAATTGATTATATGTTGGTTAAAGGGTGGAGTTGGTTAAAGGGTGAGGATGGAGGATATAGGGAAGGGAGGGTCGCCTCTCATCTTATTCCTTTTTTTTGATGTTTTGAGTCACATGACATATTATCCATTCAATAAATTCAAAAGGACAAAAAAAAAAACCCTCAAAAGCCACCTGCGTAGATATTGGGGGTTCTAGGCTTTTCCCCAAGNACCTCTCATCTTATTCCTTTTTTTTTGATGTTTTGAGTCACATGACATATTATCCATTCAATAAGTTCAAAAGGACAAAAAAAAAAAAACCCTCAAAAGCCACCTGCGTAGATATTGGGGGTTCTAGGCTTTTCCCCAAGTTGCTAGGTAGAGAGGATCCTACCTCACTTTCCCTCCCCAGGCCCTGCCCTATTTTCCTGAGGCTTGGGTCCCAGTCTGTGGTGGCTGTCATGCCAAGCGGTACTTCACATACCCACAGACTGGGCGCCTGGGTGGCTCAGTGGGTTAAAGCCTCTGCTTTCCGCTCAGGTCATGATCTCAGGGTCCTGGGATCGAGGCCCGCATCGGGCTCTCTGCTCAGCAGGGAGCCTACTTCCCCTTCTCTCTCTGCCTGCCTCTCTGCCTCCTTGTGATCTCTCTCCCCTGTGAAATAAATAAATAAAATCTTTAAAAAAAAAAAAAAAGACATACCCACAGACTATGACATGGGACCCAGTCACTGTGTGAGCCTCAGGAAAACCAGATAATCCTGGTGTCTGCCTCCAAGGGCTGTGATAAGGCTTAAATGAGGCTTAAATAAGAAAAGGCAGAGGAAATGCTTAGCATAGATGCTGAGACATGATAAATATTTTTGTATAAATGTACCAGACCCACTGTTCGTATTTTTTACCAATGTATTTATCAGACTGTTGGTCTTTGTCTTATTGATTTATAGGGGCAATTTATAGATTCAGAAGATTGAGATCCTCACGGCAAATTGGCAGAGCACTGAAGGGCAACGGGGCCAGAATATATGGCAGTTTGTGAAAATCATATTTCTATGATGATTTCTCCTCTGGGCCGTGCAGGCTGCTGTCTTCAGGCATCCCATGTTAGAGGCCCCAGGGCTCATCCGGACAGGTCAAGGAACGCAGTCTTTATTCATTGGTTCTATGTCACTGTGTGTCTATGCCAGGGTCCCCTGGGTTGCCAGAGACGGTCATTCTCCACTTCAGCTCTCAGAAAAAAATCCCCTTCTACTCTCGATTAGACTCAATGTTTGTGCCTTCCCCAGAGGTCCCCAGGGTGTGGAGTACACGTGTAGTGCCAGCCCGTGTAAGGACTGAATTCACTAATGCATAAGTTAAGGCCTAACCCTGGGAATCCCTAAGTCTTCATGCAGGGGCTCCCCAGGGGAGACAGACTCCAAATGGACAGGCCTGAAGGGGTACAGCAAGGGATCACGGCCCAGAATACACACCATTGGAGACCCTCACCCTGATCCTTGGATCCTTGCTGCTTGCTTGCCATAGAGCTGAGAAAAAAGTGTGGCTCCCTTGGGCCCACATCCATTCATTTTCTCCAGGGAATTAGTCTGCCCTTCAATTCTGGAGGCTCCAGAAATGTTCCTCAGAGCATCTGGAATATATATTTGCTTTCACTGGTGATTGCCAAGGCCAGCTCTGCTGGTTTTCTGTTTGTTCTGCTCAGCCCTGGGAGCTGGGGTTGGTTCCTGCAGATGGGGGCTGCCCATGGCCCCCTAAGTCCTCTCTCTCTGCATGACAAGGGGTGGGAGCCCGGACGTGGACCTGCTCTTCAAGCAAAGGAGCCTGGATGAAGGCCACCGAGAGTTAAAGTTTTGAGTCTGCAAAGCCCCCAGGCTCCTCCCAATGCCCCAGGAAGCCCCCAGTTACTGTGCAACTTGTCCAGTCCTAGAGTCTGGTACAGAGGAAAGATTAAGTCAAAGAGACCCAAGATCAAATTCCCACTCTCTTGCTTAATAGCTGTGTGACCTTGGAAAAATAACATAACCTCTCTGAGCCTTACCTCCTTCATCTATAGAAGTAAAAATATTTTTGTATTTATACCTTATCTCACTTCAGGGTATATTAAAGGTATTTGAGAAACCCTGCAGACAATAGAATTAGACAGATTTTAATAGAGGAAAAAGGATATGGAGAAAGAGGGGGATAAAGACCTAAGATAAAGCCAGGGCCATGGTGAGTTTGTGAAATGCAACACTCCTCCCCACCCTGAGATCCTGTTGCAAGAGGTGTGCCCCAGCAAATTCACCTCTGAGCTTCCTGACAGCCCAGATAAAGGAAATTCAATGAGACACAAAATCCAAACTGGCCATGAGATTCAAAATAGACCCACCACTCAGAAGCAGCCAGCTTTTCTGTGCCCTGAAGTCGAGGGAACTCTCTCCCCTGGACCTTGCCAAGGGGGCAAGTCGGGGAGGAGGAGTGCGTACACAGCGAACTCAGGCTATCTTCTAGGGCTTTTGCGTGTTTGAAATAAAATAAAATGCCTGACAGTGACCTTCAGAGAGGCCAGCGCAGAACAGGTGCTTAATACGTCCTCCCTTCCTTCCCTCTTCCTCCTCGGTCCTCTGTCTCTTCCCAGGTAAGGAGTAAATTTGAGAGCTTTCCTGCACACAGCCGTCAGCTCTTTGATCCTCTGGCACATGCTAATTAAACACTTACTATGTACCAGGCTCTGGGCAAGGCCAATGCAGGAACTGCCCTAAACCTCACTAGATTCTTTCCTGCTGTCCCCAGATCCCTGGTCTCAGAAGTTCTCTCCCTCCCTCCCCCCACCATGGACCCTTTCGGGTCTCAGGGCTCTGCCTCCCCTTGAGCAGGCCTATAAACCCCAGGGAACCCCGCTCCTGTGGCTTGCCCCTCATTCCCCACATAGCTTCAGGCTACTCCCTCCTACCACCACATTCATGGAGCTCAGCCACGTGCAAGAGCACGATTAATCTTCCACTCCGTCTCCCCCAGCCCTGCTGCCTATTGGAAGAAGATGGAAACCAGATTTGCGGCCGCACGCACTGGCATGGATGTGCACAGAGGGGTGGGCCCACTCCTAGGTGTGAGCTGGCGCTCTCTCCCACGGGTGCGAATGGCAAGGAGCCCCCCAGGTCAGTCCACCCCTCCAGACACAGGATCAGCCGCCAGAGCGGCGTGAGCGGGTCCCACGGCCACAGGCTGCACACTCAGCTCCTGGCTGATCAATGCCCAGAGACACAGGAGTTCTTCACTCACAAAGCCCACATTTGCTTTCTGGACAGAGGGAGACCGAATCATAGCCCCTCAGGTCTGGTAGGATGGAATCTGAGCGATCCATCCCGCCCCAGACCCTCATTTTACGGAAAAGAATCTAAAGGCTTGGCTTAACCTTGAGCGTTATCAGTCCCCACACACCTGAACACTGCCTGGGCGCATTTTAGCAAAGCTTTGGATTTAAATGCCCAATGCTGCCTCGGTGCTTTCCCCCTGCCTCGCCAGCCTTGGAAGTTGGGGAAACTGAGGCATAGGGGCAGGCAGGGGGTAAACTTGGCAAGTGTAGCAGTAATGGGCAGGGTCCAGCCTCTGAGCTTTCTCTACCCCTGCCCTCCCTCTCAATCCCATGTTTCCAGCCCTGCCTGGCCTAGGTGGGGCGGGATTTGCAGGGGAGTGTCCCCAGCAAGAGGAGGGCTCAGGGAGGCAAGAGGAAGGCCTTGCTTTGTTGATTTTTCTCCCCTGACTGCTGTTAGAAAGCAAAGGGGCTGAGACTGGATACCTGAGTGTAGGTACTCTGGGGCTGAAGCCTGTGGGCTAAGTTACAGAGGCATCTAGAAGGAGAGCTGGTACAGGTGACGCGAGGTAGAGGAAAAAAAGAGAGAGTTCAGAGCAGGACTGAGCAGAGCAGGAAGCGGGTGGAGCTCTTCCCCAGGCGGCAGGCAGACCGAGGGCCAAGGGGCGGGCCTCCCTCCCGTCCAAAGTTGGGACAGTAGAACAGAAATTCAGGGAAAACGAAGCTAAAATAATTACCAGGAAAAGTCGCTGGAAGAGAGGCAAGTGTTTTCTTAGTCCTTAAGGAACTTCAGTCTTCAGAGAATTTGGAGAGGGGAAAAAAATCTATCTTCAAGGTCCATTTCCAAGGCAGGTTGGCTGGTGATTCACTAGCTGCTGAGGAAGGCCCTGGAAGGCCCTCCCCTCAGCTCCTGCCTCTCCCTAGTGAGCAAACCCAGTTCATCTGGGGTGAGTGGAAAGGGCCCTGGGTAAGAAGCCTGAAGGCCCAGATTTCAGCCCTAACTCTGCCCCTTTGAAGCTGGTGACCTAAGGCAAGCCTCCTATGCCCCAGGCCTTGGTCTCCTGCAAAATAAAGGAGTGGTAAGTCAGGAACTCTCTGAGCCTCAGTTTTCTCATCTGAGGATTGGGGATGATAATAAATCACATTTCATCCACTCTAAGAATCGATATCATCGATTGTATGATGCATCACTATTTTATGTACATTAAGAAGGAAAAAACTACCTACCTATCCCATACCACCGATTATAAGACACATTCTGATTTCTGCAATGCTAAAACGTACATCCCAGCATCAGCGAATATGATACTCATTTCACAAGCTTCTTCCAAGAATTAAATGCAATAACATAAGTAAAGTGTTTAGTGCCTGGCACAATGCAAGTACTCAATAGATTTCAGGTATTTTTACGGTTCAGGGTGGAGCACGGAAGGAACCACAGGCCAAGGGGATGGAGAAGAGTGAGAGCTTGGGTGTGAAGCCCACCCCTACCCACCTGGCCGGGTGCCACCCCAGGGACTCCAGGTCTAGCCCCAACAGGGGGCACAAGGCAAGCAGCCGTGCAGCCCCTTTTAGGAAGCCACGAGAGAACAAAGGGCTCCATCTGTGCCCCGGAAGTCAGTCTAATCTCCAGGATGAATGTGTTTTCATTTCTCAGAAGTTCCTGTTGGAGTATGCCAAAGTGTTTTTCCCTTTACAATCCAGGCAAACAAGGCAGGTTTACTTTGGGTGACCTTCTCCCCACCACCCAGGGCTTGCCTGCCGAGTGTAAATACCCAGCCTTGCACACCTCTGGAGGCTCCGGGCCTGGAACATCGGAGTGCCAGGCTTCCTGAGGAGGCGGGTCCTTCACCCCTTCCCACCTCCACTCTCCCACAGGACCTGTCCTGGTGTAGGTGCATTTAGAAGGTCCTTGGAGAGGACAGGACCCTCTGTGTCATTAACATATCTCCCGTTTTATAGATGTGAAAACTGAGACCCAGAGAAGGACAGCGACTCTGCAGGGGGATCAAAGTGTGGCCGTCCCCATTCAAGCCCCCCCACACACACACACATACCCTCAGATACACACACCCCATCCCTGCTCACAGCTCAGTCGGACAAGGAGCCCCTCTCTCCACCTGACCTTCAGGGTCTGGAACAGGCAGGAAGCTTATCTCTGTCCTTTCTCTCCTGTGCGTCACTGCCTGGGTTGGGATGTCTTTATGCATTTCACTTCCCATCTGAAACAGCTGTTGGAGAGCAACAACCAGATGTTCCTAAGCCCATAACAGAAGGGGCTACAGTCTGTGCTTTTCTTGACCTGGATTGCGGGTGTTTGCAGAGCCGGATTTCGGCCTCCTTCCCCCGACCCTTCAGATGTAGGGAAGGGGCCTGCGAGGGGCTGGGTTGTGGAGCCAGGTCCAGGGACTGTCAGGGAGGGAGCAGACCCTCCTTACTAGGGGAGACCCCCAACTTCAGACCCATGAGCTGTCTAATTTCCTCTCCCCGATAATCGGTACTAGAAGATACAGAAAGGACACACAGCTACAGAAGGCTTCGGGTGCTCCCTCTGATCTGAACTCACACCACTCTTCCCAGTCCTTGACCACAACAGAGCCTCGAGCCCCTTATGATCGTACATATCAGGTTGGTGGAGGCCACTGGGGTTTCGTGTTTGTCCTCTTGCTCCCACGTCAATGCCTGCCTCTCCCACTCTTTCTCTCCTACTAACTGTTCCCTCCGGCCGGAATGCTTTTCCCTCCACTGTGCACCTTTTTACCATTCAGTTCAGACTTCTGTTCTCAGCTCATACATCCCCTCTTCAGAGAGGGCTTCCTTCCCCACTCAGTTGTATCACACTGCTTTATTTCCTTCACGGTCCTCCCACTATCCGAAATCAACCCCTTCGATTTTTTCTACCCATTCTTCCCTCATCGACCGTGGAAAAATTCTCATTTTTTTAAAGATTTTATTTATTTGTTTGACACAGAGAGAGAGCATAAGCAGGGGAGTGGCAGGCAGAGGGAGAGGGAGAAGCAGGCTCCCCGCAGAGCAGGGGGAGCCCAATGTGAGACTCGATCCCAGGACCCCAGGATCATGACCTGAACTGAAGGCAGTTGCTTAACCAACTGAGCCACCCAGGCTCCGAACTGTGGAAAAATTCTTAATCACCACTGTACCTCCAGTGCCTGGTCGAGGGACTGTTTATCATGCTCAATAATACTTGCAGAATGTGTGATAAATCCCCTGTGGTACTCGTCTTTGTGGGACTTCACCATCCCCTCGACCCAGAAAAAACAAGATCATGCTTCCACTACGTGCCAGGCTCTGCACTGCCCATTCCCTCTCTTCTGTCCTCCCCCCATTCCTCCTCCCCCTCCCCCCCCCCCCCCCAGGATTTCTCCTGGGAGATCCTGCCTCTCAGACTCCCAGCGGGGAGGTGGGGGGCGGGCAGTGCTGGAACCAGAATGTCTCCCCAGGATTATTTTCAATGGTTTCCTGGGGTGTTCACCTGGGTAAGAATGAGGAAAGAGAGGACACTCTAATCCTATTTATCTAAAACTATATAATCTTCCCCAATCACTTAAATGGTGCCTCTGTCTCTAATTACAGAGCTGGCTGGGAGGAACACAGGCACAATTTCCAGCCAACCTCAGGCAGAGGGACATATTTGCTCCTCCTGGGGCCCTTCAGGGACTCCAGCTTGGGGACCAGGACCCCAGACACCTGCTACCTCAAACTCACCCGCCACAGACTGGTGTGTTGGCCCAGCCAGAGACTGTGCCCCTCCTCCTGGAAAAGGATCAGCCACATTCTCAGTGCTGGAATGTTCCCCAGGTGGCCAGATGTGAGGCATGTGGGGAACACGCCCATGGTCTCAGCACCCTAATTCTGTCACTGTTTGGAGAATCAACTGACTGCTTTTTGGCCCACCCTAACCACTCAGAGTCGCACTGCTGGGTGAACGAGTCCCTGGAGCGTGGTCTATATTGTCAGCTTCTCAGAAGCAAACTCTCCAGGAGGCCTGGGCACTAATAGTCACATGATAGCCTGGAGGGTCAGAATCTTATTCTCCAGAACTGTGTCACCTGGGTCACGAGATGGAGGGAAAGCCATGCCCTGCTTACCTGCCCCAGGCGAGCAAACAGCTTCTATCTCTGCCTCACCGTCTGTGCCCACCTGGGCACCGAGAGAGCAATTTCAGTGACATTCTGGCTTAACTGCAATGACATCTCTGCTTCTTAAAGGCTTTTTGGTTCCTGAGCTAATTAAAAGCCCAGACTGAGAGGACACACTTAATCCTATTAATGACTTCTGGGCAGGAACCTCCGAGGGAGTGCCTTTCTCATTCCCTCCATTTGTTCAGGTGGCTGGTGATTGTTTATCAGCCCTTTCAAGAGATTAAGCTGAACTCCTGAGCAGGCCACTTAGGTATTGGTTCCAGGGGGCCTGGGAGTGTTCGGTGACCCCGGGGTGTGCAGCCAGCCACACCTGGCAAGCTCCATGGCCACTGTTGTTCAACGTCTTGCTCTTCCAAGCCATTAGAGGGACTGGACAACTGGTGAGAAGAGGGGTCCTCGCTTCATTTCTGCTGTTCACTGGGCCCTTTCACACACAAGAAGGCTGGATACAGTCCTTGCCCTGAAGGATCTGAGTCCGGTGGGGTCATAGACACGTGAGCAAACAATGACAATAACACGAGACTCGCCACAATGGAGGTTAGCACACTGTGTTCCTCGAGTGTACAGGACGCTAACTGCTCCCGCCTGCAGGCCAGGGAAGTCTCCCTGAGGAGGAGACATGTGAAAATCTCCCCTCTGAGAGATCCGTTGAGGGGCCCATGAGATAGAATTGCCCAACTCTGGATTTGGTTCAGGCTCTAAGCATAAGGCTGGAAGAATGGAAATAACTCGGCTCCCTCATGAACTTATGGAAGAGTGGTTGGCAAAGCCTCAGCAAGATGCCGAGGTTCCAGGAGCACAGTTATTGGCTCCAGGATAATTTTGCTTCAAGCCCCTACCTTGATCTTCCAGAGAACGGAGACATTGGCAAGGAAGAGTAGCTTGCAGAGGTCTCTTTAAAAGAGGAGGGGCCATTCCTCAGGCTCCTCCCCCTCTCATTAATATGAAATTTATCGTGAATATTGATGTGGGGGCGTGGCGCCTCGGCCAGCTGGGCTAACCAGCCCGGGGTTCCCGGTTTCACAGAGAGGAAAGTGACAGAAGCTGTGCAGAGGGAGACGCAGAGAGAGCAGAGCGCCGGGCAGCCACCCAGTCTCGGGGGAGCGCTTAGCTCCCCCACCCCCGGCTCCCACCCAGTCCGGGGGGCTCCTCAAGCCCTCAGCCCCACTCCCAGGCTCCCCATGGAAGCCAGCTGTGCCCCGGGAGGAGCCGGAGGAGGAGGAGTCGGCTAAATGCTCGCTGTGCGCCCGGGGCCCCTGAGCCCAGCCAGCTCCGCGCCACTGCCCTAAGGCCCCGGCGCCCCCGGCGCCCCCTACCCGGGGCCGCGCCGCCTCCGCCCGCCCCTCCCCCGGGCTTCGCCCCGAACCTGCCCCCGCCCGCTAGCCAGCGCTCAGGCAGGAGCTCTGGGCCGGGCGCGCCGCCGCCCTGGAGTGAGGGAAGCCCGGGCGAAGGGGGTCTCCGGAGCCGGCCGCGATGGACGCCGTCTTGGAGCCCTTCCCGGCCGACAGGCTGTTCCCCGGATCCAGCTTCCTGGACTTGGGGGATCTGAACGAGTCGGATTTCCTCAACAATGCGGTAAGACGAAGGGTCAGCGTCCCCCTTCCACCACTCCGCACCCCTCGTCGCGGCGCGCCTGCACCCCCCCACCCCCGGGAAGGACAGGGCTACACATCGCTGTGCAGAAGCGGGGGTGGGGGCTCAGTGCAGGGTCCCCGAGAGACACGTGCTTAGAGCTCTGAGATTTGGGGACTAGATTCCTCGATATCCCCCAGACCCCAAACCTGGACCGGAGCCTCTGAGCTTGCGCTAGTGCGCACCCCTCCGGGGGGCTCTGTCCGCGGTTACGTTGACCTCGGCTTTCTAGGGGAAGGGGTTGTCGAGGCGTCGGGGCCAGCCGATCCCTGGATATGAGCCCGAGAGACACCAGTCCTGCCCCCTCCCTCGTCTTCTAGCAGTCCTCCACCCACTCCCGGGGTTCCCGGACCAGATTGGGCGAAAAGTGACGGCGCCCCTTCCTGCGCCCCCTTTAGGACCTCGGTGGCTCAGCGGCTGGTTCTCCGCTGGGGGGCGCACAGGGAGGTGTTCGGAAGGCCAGGGACCCGACGCCCCTTGGGGGACCAGAGTCGTACCCGGGTTCTGAGCCAGTCCTGGAAACTGAGGGGTGCTGCCGCGGCCTCCCCACGGAGTCAGGCCCGAGGTTCCCCAGGGACGGACCTGACGCTGAGATGGTCAGGGCCGCACAGTGTGATCGTTCAGGAGGGAGATCTTTCTCCCCATCTTTGTGTCTCTAGGTCTGTTGCTCTGTCCCTCATGTCTCCCTTTCTCTGTCTCTCTCCCCGCATCTTCGTGACTGTCTCTGTCTCTGAGCTTGCCCTTTTCTTTCTCTCTCTTCCCCTCCCTCCCTAAGGAAACGTGGCTTCTCTTCTTCCCTCCCTTCCTCCCTCTCTCAGGCTCAGCCCTAAAGCCCTGCTTGGGGGAGGGGCATGGGCTCCGCAACGCAAGAAAATATTTGGGTTCAGAAGGGCCTGCTGGGTGGAAATGTGGACAGCTTGGGGAATCTGGTGGGATTCCCCCCCCCCAAGCAGTGAACTGCCCATCTCTCTCTCTCTCTCTCCCTCCCCCTCTCCCTCTCCCTCTCTCTCTCTTTCTCCCCCCCTCTCCCTCTCCCTCCCCCTCCCACCCCATCTAACGGGTCTCTGCTGGCTAGCCTCTACCTCCTGGGGCCACAATAAACTTGGCCAGATAAGAGCCAAATGCACAGAGACTTCAAGGATTGGACTATCTTGGACTTTCACTTCAATTGTCCCAGGCTTCTAGACTGATGATGGGGAAACAAGGGACAGGAACCTGAGTCCGGGAGGCATGGGGTGTGAGGTCTCCCAGCCCTCCCTTAGAGAGATCTGGGTCACCCTGCTTTCTGAGGATGGCCTCTGGTCCCAGGCAAAGGGACCAGCACACTTCTGCACACAGGCCAAGTAGAGGAGGGGAGAGGACTTGAACTGGTAGTGGGGAGAGCACGGTTCTGCTTCAGCATCCCACTGTGAGCTGGGCCTCTGCTTCTTTGTCTGTAAAGGGGGGAGAGGTTGGATCCAGTCTTTCTAAGGATGGTCTGGCACAGATCCTAGGAATAAAGTAGCAGGGATTGGGGGTTCCGTACATCCTTCCTGGAGTTGGTAGCAGATACTGGTCAGAGGGAGAGGGGTTTAGGAGTTGGGAGTTTGTACCCTTGCAGCCAAGGGGGGTGGTAGAGCCCACTCCACCACCACCGGGAGGTGCCCTCAGCAGCTGAGTGGGGCTTTCTTCTGAATGAACTCTGCCGCCTACAGCCTCTTCCTGATCCTCCATTCAGCCTTGTGTCCCCAGCTGCTCAGCTGGGCCTTGGTCCAGCGCAGGAAAGGAGGCAGGATCAGACAGTGGTATCCAGCACTGGGACTGGGGAAGGAAAGCCCTGCCGGGGAAACTCCTGACCTTGAACCTAGGCAAGGCCAGGCCAGGCAGGGAGGGAGGAAAGGATTTCTAAGAGCAGAGACCAAGAGCTCCCAGTCTGAAAATCTGGATATTTGGTTCTAGCTGTTCTGCCCCCAGCCTGCTGGGCAGTTCAGACAAGTGGCTTTTCTTCCTCTGGGCCTTGGCTCCCTCATTTGAAAAATGGTGGTATAGATGCTTCCCCATAGTGGTGAGAAAATTAATTAAAAATTAAGGGAGGAAAATGCCTGGCAGGTAAGTTTCTATAGTTAACTTGTTCCAGAAACTAGATGGGGTGGTGGTAACAACTACTCAGCAACGGGTTGCTGTGTGACCTTGAGCAAGTCACTTTCCTTCTCTGGTGCCTCTGCTTAGATGTCTAAGATCCCTTACAGCTGGGACCACATACCAACCCTACCCCCGACTCCCTCTTCATTCTGCATGAGGGTAGGGAAATGTTTCCAAGGTAAGGATGGGAAGGCATAGAGTCTTTTTGTTTCTCAGTCTAGAAAGTGGAGAACAGGGTATTCACTCTCCTCCTTAAAAACCCAAATAAGGGCCATAACTCATGTGGGAAATGTGTGTGTTCTGTTGCCCCATGCAAAAAGGAAGAATCCAAAATTCTGATGCTCACCCTGGACACAACTCTGTAAGAAATACACGTTCACTCGGACAGAGACAGAATGAGCTTGCAGTTCAAGTCAAGTGTGTTTGGAGAGACCAGGGATGCTTTCTTTTTACCTTTTATGAAGATACCTTCATGCTGTCCCCAGCTTATCCGTGTGATTCTTGGAGACACCCCTCAGAAGGGGCTGCACTTCCTGCCAGATGTGGGGGACTTCTACTCCCCCCCCCACTCCCCCACAGTTCCTGATGTGGCCACAGGAGAGCCCTTGTCCCCTGTATCCTGTGATCCTTGAGCCCCTGGCAGGTATGAGAGAGGGTCCGGTGCTCAGAAAGCTGGCATAAAGGACCAGAAGGAGAACAGGCTGTGTCTCCAGATAGAGATACTAGGTCTGTGTGTCTTGTCTTCTTCTCCTGGCTAAGGAGCAGGGATGACTCTAGTTTCCCTAGAGGGAAATGGCTTTGGGCCCCAGAGACACCCCAGCTGGGAGGGTGTGGGGAGGAGGAGGAAGAGGAGTGCTGTTTTCTCAGAGGGGAGCAGCAGGAAGCGGCAAGGATGTTTGCCCAGTGTATTCATTTACCTCACAGCAGTTGGGGAGGCCAGGTGTGGGAATGACCAGGACCAGGGACCAGCCCAGGGGAAGGGAGGTGTGGGGGCTAAGCCAGGCCCATAGCCTGGCTTCTCCAGAGCTAAATAGGGAAACAGAACCGCCACAACCACCACCATCCCAGCCTTGGGGGATTAGGGGGATTAGAGAAGTATGTGCATTTGGGTGTTCCTATGTCTGTGTGTGGGCCTCTAACAGCCCCTAAAAGGGGAGGGGTGTGTGTGTGTGTGTGTGTGTGTGTGTGTGTGTGTGTGTTTAAATTCTCACCAACAGGAAAGAAGAGCTAAGGGCCAAGGCACTGTGGTCTCAGAGTAGAATCCCCTAGAAAAGGACCAATGGAGAAGCCAAAACCCCAGGGCTCCAACTCAGGAAGGGATCTCCCCAGACACCTAGTCCTCCTCCAAAACATTGAGTTTGTTTGGGTCGGGGGTCTTTCATTTTGTTTTTGCTTCCCCCACTGGGATGCAAGCTCCTTGAGGGCAGGAGTCTGTCTTGTCCCCTGCGATAACCCCAGTGCCCAGTATAGTGCTCGGCACAGAGGAGGCCTCAACCAAGGATGGCTAAATGAAGGAAAGGGGGCCCAGCCCAGACCCCACATATTTTTAGGGAGGAGGAAAAAGGGTGCTTAAGCGCCCAGCCTTCAGGATCGTGCAAGCCATACTGTCTCTGAGATTCAAAAAGGGACCTCCATGATTTCCAATGAGTTGTCATTGCCTTGAGCCATCCCCATCCTATGACACAGACCCCTGGAGCCCCTGGACAGGGAATTATCCCTGATATAATTAGTTGACCCACAGCAGATGTGAACTTGTAGCTTAGGCCTCATCTTTGAACATTGGCTCTAGGGCTTCCATCTTCCCCAGTCTTCTCTTGTTCAGGTTGCTCTGGGACTCCTGGATCCACACTCACCCAGCTTCAAATGAAGTCTCTTCTAGTCTTGCCTCAGGGCCTTTGCATATCTAGAACGCTTTTACTCCAGGTCTCTCCACCCCATTCTCTTTAGTCCTGATGCTACCTCTTTGGAGCAGCCTCCTGACCACATCAAGTGGGATCCCCTCTCATTTTCTGTTTCAGCTCTTTGAGGTCTTCATAGCCCTCATCCCAGTGTACACCTGTGTTATCGGCGTACTGTCCATCTCCTACACTGAGAAAACAAGTTCCAGGGATGCCTGGGTGGCTCAGTTGGTTAAGCAGCTGCCTTTGGCTCAGGTCATGATCCTGGGGTCCTGGGATCGAATCCCACATTGGGCTCCTTGCTCAGTGGGGAGCCTGCTTCTCCCCTCTGCCTCTGCCTGCCACTCTGCCTGCTTGTGCGTGCGCTCTCTCTCTCTGACAAATAAATAAATAAAATCTTTAAAAAAGAAAAAAAGAAAAGAAAGCAAGTTCCATGAGATCAGAGACCCTGTCAGTTCTGTTCAAGGCCATAAACCTAGCCCAGTGTTCTGGTACAAGATAGGTGCTTAATATAGTCAAACTCCATCATAAGACAAGAAGCCAAGTCCAAAATTTTCAGTCAGGTAAAATGTGGAGTTACATTATTTGAGGAGCAATGAAGAGCAACGTTTTTCTGTTGATCAATACTATCAAAAAAGCCCAAAAGTCAAGATCGTGGGACCTGACCACATGCAGCAGACCACGCTGAGAAAGCTCCAGAGGAACACGAGGCAGTCACTTCTTTACCAACTGGCTCGCCCCGAGCTAAGAGTTTCGCCCGTTTGAGGTGGGCCCCAGGAGAGGACAGAGCCGAGTTTGGGTTGCCTTGTAGTGGACTTTGCTCCATTTCAAGGATTTACTGTATTTGTAGAGAAAATTACTTTAGACTAGAGCAGCCCCTGGAAGGGAATGGGAGAATGTTTTTTAAAAGACAGGCCTGAGTGTTCAAGAAATGTATTGCTAATTCCAGAAGGGGCCCTAGGGTTCTCAGGGTCCTGGCCTGGCTAGCCCTGAGGGTCATGGGGATGCTGGATCTCAGAAAACTCTGCCTGTACCCCAAACTACGATGAGGTCCCTCCGGCTTCCCTGGACCAGCTGGGGCTTTGCTTGGTCATTCTTCAATCCATGCATCCAGTCCTTTAACAAACGGGCACTGAAGGAGCCCTTTGCTGGTCACTGTGCATAGCAAACTCCAGCCACTGACAGGTGAGTGAGAGAGGGAGGGGGAGAGAGAGAGACAGAGAGAGAGAGAGAGAGAGGCACAGGAGCAGCACCACGGGCGCCGGGATGGTGCAGAGCAGGGCAGACCCCCAAGAAGGAGCATCCAGTTGAGATGGAAGTCACAGAAGGTTTCTTAGAGGAGGGGACCTGGCACACTCCCTCGCTCATGGCCCCATCCCTGTTGGCAAAAGAGTGCTGGAAGGCACTGTCTCTTTTATGAAGCCTGTAGAGGTATTCTTGTCCCCGTGCAGATAAGAAAGTGGAGTTTGGAAAGGAGGCAGGGGTCCCATGGAGTGAGTCAGGTTGGGGACAGAACCATCTTCTCTCTCTCTCTCTCTCTCTCTGTTCTGGTTTGCACTTTGCGCTCTAGGGCAAGGAAAGTCTGGGCTCTCTGATATCAGAGGGGCCCCGCCTTCATCCCCCCCCCCCCCCCCC
>LNAC01000205.1:1381010-1401154 GCA_002007465.1 Ailurus styani
GGGTGGGTGGATGGATGGGTGGATGGATGGATGGGTGGATGGATGGATGGGTGGATAGATGGGTGGATGGATGGGTGAGTGGGTAGAAGGAAAGAAAACAAGGAAGGGTGTGGAGAGGGGTCTTGGGTGGATAGATGGGTAGATGAACAGATAGTGGAAGAAAGGACACTTCCAGCTTTAATGATACTTTTTGATAAAATGGATTTTATTTGTTATTGAAATAGTGAATTTTAACCTAACTTCCACATCTACCTTCCACTTTACCATACTAGCCTTTTCTATCATAAAGGAATATATATGATGCATGCATATGAATTATAAAGGGTAATAAAATAGATACGTGTGTACTCACTACCCCTGTTGAAGGACTAGGCCCAGCTCTGAATATCTGGGTCTCTCAAAGCCGCCTGAGTTTGGGGGAGAGGTGTTCTAGAGACCCTGAGTCCACTCTACTCTGGGCAGATTCTGAACAGGAATGTCCTGGGACCTGGTGCCTACTCCCAGACCCAACCTGACCAGACAGCAAGGCCACAGGTCAGATAGCTAATGCCTCAAAAATACAGGGGAGCAGAGCCATACCCGAGGTGGGGTGTGGCGGCCGTTAAGGGTCTCCTTTAACAACACAGACCTGGGAGCAAATCTCGGCTCTCACCATTTGTCCTCTTTGTGAACTTGGACAGGTGCTGGAACCTCTCCCAGCTGATGTTCCTCATCCATAAAGTATGACCGTAGGACATGGGGTTCTTAGGAGGATTCATTTAGATAAGGCCTAGCACAGTGCCTGGCACACAGTAAGGCCTCCATAAATCATAGTCGTTGCCACTGGTTTTATTCTGATTTTGTTGTCATGGCCTGAAAGGGAGGTCCCCCGCATTGGCCGGTCCTCAGAGGAAGGTCCCACCTTCTCCATCCCTGTGATGAGCCCTGGTTGTAGGGATTTTATTTCCCTTATCTATCTGACCTCTTGGGAGCTGGAAGGCTCTTTTGAGTAAAGACAGAAGATGCCAGACCCCTTTCTCAAGGCTCTTTTTGGGCTTAGCCAGGAATGAGCTACATTGGGGCCCCAAGTCAGGACCCGGTGCGTGGAATTTGCGGCCATAGTTTGTACCTGTCTCTGTACTGGGTGCTGGGACAGGGCAGCAGAAAATCAACCATTCCTTCAACAACCAGTGTTGCCATGTTTGCTTAAGAGCATGACTGCAATCAGAGCTTGGGTTCAAATCCTGATTCAGTCTCTTGCTAAGTGAATGAACCTGGGGAAGCTACTTAACTTCTCTGTGCCTCAGTTTCCTCAACTTTAAATGAGGGTACTACCTTAGCTTCTGAAAATTAAATGAGATACTACGTGGAAGGAACTACAACAGTGCCTGGGACATAAATATTAGCTATTATTATTATTTTCATTATTAGGCATACTACATGCTAGGCCCTGTGTGAGGCGCAGCAGAGGGTTCAAGGATGAACTCCATCCTGCATCCTACCCTCAAGGAGGTAAAAGTTCAGAAGGAGAAATGGGTTCCATTGTGCCTATTTAGAGTTCAAGGCATGATACTAACCAGTGACTCAATGATCTGTAAGTGCTATAGTGGTTCAAGAGGGACATCAGGTGGGTGACCAAGGAAGGCTTCCTAGTGGAAGTGGCATTTTAATTGGGCGTTAAGGGACGATAGGAGTTAGAATGAAGAGATAGATAAAGGGCAAAGGCATTCCAGACACTAGGAACGGTATAAGCAAAGGCCCTGGGGCATTGAAGCTCACAGCTGTTTCAAGGAGCTGGGAGTGGTCATCCAACTGGGATGGAGAGAAGAAAAAGACGAGGGTCTCCAACTACGTGTTGAGTTGAGATGCATGAATAATAGACCTTGCATGCCATGTTTAGGAGCTAGGAGTTTTTCAGCAGGGAGGAGAGACAATGACAGTTCTGAGCTGGAGAAAGTAGTGGTCCCAGCAACTCTGAACTGTCTCGGTGCTAGGAGGTCTAGGATCCATTAGGATTCCACTGTCAGTCTGTCTGGATGCTGAGGGACCCTCTCCAAAGGGAGGGAGGCTTGTGGGTCCTTCCTGAGTCCGGAGCAGCCTGAGGCAATAGCTAAGCCCGGGTACCTTCTCTTCTCTGACTTCCACCGTGTTCCCTGATGTGACTCTCACACTGGGCCAGGAGTACCAGTTCCCAACAGGCTCTTTCCTCTGCAGCCCTCGGGCCAGGCTGACCTGGAGAGGCCCAAGGCAACTCCACCCTTGCAAAGGAACAGGCTTCCCTCTGCAGGGCTGAGAGCTCCAGCCTGAACCATGTCCTTCCTCCTGGCCTGACCCCAGGGCCCTAAAGGATTCCCCCACCCCTCCAACAGCTCAGGACCCTCCACTCTCAGGCAAGGCATGTCCGTGTAGGGCCCTGGGGGTCCAGAAGGATCTGAGCCCTCCTTCTGAGGCCAACGCAGCCTGGCACCCTCACCTCCTTGGCCTTCCCACCCATCAGCTAAGACTAGATGCCCAGAGGCCCTTTCATCATCTTCCCAGAGAAGAGGCCCAGCCCTGCCCTCTGCTGCCCCAAGGCCTTCACCCCTTCCTCTCCCAGAGCTGCAAATCAGTTCCACATTTGGGATCTGGCATGCACTATCTGCTCAGAACTTTCCCCTCCCAGTTAGCTCCGGCTCCCATCTGCCCCCACCCCACATGGTCAGCCCATGGGGTCTGCAGGAGGGGAAGGGCTCCTCCTGCCTTCTGTGACCTCTTCAGAGGTCTGAGAGGGAGCTAGACTGTGGCAAGGCACCAGAGGGACCACAGACAGGAGGCCCTCCCGGGCAGAGATGAAAGAGAGAGGGTAGAGGGGGTGGGGCCGAGACAGAGCTTGAGCAAAGCATATGAGGGGATGAGGGGTTGGGGGTGGTGAGGGAAGGAGCGAGGTAGTTCCCAGCTCAGCACATTCCTGAGACATCTGGACGCGCTGGAAGGGCCCCAGCTGGCCCACGTGGCTGTGGCTCCAGCTTCTCTGCTCTGTGATGTCAGGACCCAGCATTCCCCCACCTCTCAGAGTCCCACTGGCCCGAGGTCCACCTTGGGGCTGAGTGCTGGGGTCTCCTCCCCAGACCCCTCATCCTCAGTGAGCAAGAACGAGGCCCCTGAGGCCCCAGAGGAAACGCCTGTCCCAGAGGAGGGCCTGGGCATGGTGGTAGGAGGCCCACACCAAAGACCCAAGGGTTTGCCCGTGCAACTGACTCCAGGAGATTCCTCTCTGAGGCTGATGCCAGCCCCTCCCTTCTCCTTGGAAGGGAGATAGAGACAAAGGAAAGTCTCTGGAAATGGCTGCTTACCTCAAGCTGTGTGATGCTGACCAAGGCCACTCCCTTCCCTAGCTGTCCGTTCTTCTCTCTGTAATAATAATAATAATAATAATAATAATAGTAATAGTAATAATAGTAGCTCCACGTCAGTGAGACCCTTCCACGCGTCCTGCATTGTGTCACGCACTTTACAAATGTCATCATTTATTGAAGCCCCACAACAACCTAGTAGTTAGAAATCAGTACCCCTATTTTAGAGCCGGGACTGGGGCCCAGAGAGGTTAAGAAAGTTGCCCAAGGCTGCACAGTAGGTAACAGACAGGATTAGAACTGGCTCGGTCTGCCTCCCTTGCTCTTAACCATTGAACTCCATTGCCTCTGTGAATAAGAGGGGACGGACCTAAGGATGCCAGAAATCTTTCCAGCTCGAAAATGGTGATGATTTTTTTTGGCGATCGTGGGGCTCTTCAAGAAGGGCAGGGGCAGGCATTAGTCACACACTGGGTGGGGGAAGGAGAACAGAGGCAGCCGGCTTTGGAGCATCTGATGGGTCAGGAGTCTCTGGAGGTCCCCTCCCTTGGAGGCCCAGAGAGGCCCAAACCCCCGAGGCTAGAGCCACAGCCTGATCCCCAGCCGAACCCAGGGGTCCTGCACCTTCCCTGAAGGCAAGGAGTAAATAAGGAGAGAGAATGCAGCGTCTTCCAAAAATAAAACCTGAGGACAACGCAGACAGGCCGGGACAGCTGAGGAAGCCAGAGGCCGAACGCTGAGTGCACTGGGGAGAGGGAAGAGGCCAAGGGAGTTCCAGCCAGAGCCGGGTGGCAGGCTCCAGCTGAGAAGGGCCTTCCAGCTGGCCAGGGGCCGGGAGAGCAGCTTGGCTGGGTGGCCACGGGGCTCTGTTGACAAGACACTCTTGGGCCTAGTCGGACCCAGGGGGCAGCTCCTACGGCAGCGAATGGGGGACTCTGGTCCCCGGGAACTGGTCTGTCTGGGGCTTAAGAACAAAAAAGCCTTGGGAAAGAACCACCTGGTAAGATAGGCCCCACTAGGGAGGAGCTGAGGGAAGGCGGCCAGGAGCATGGAAACTCTGCCTGGAGCAGGAGCAAGCTAGCATGAAAGCGGAATTCAGGGCAGTCATTCCTGGAGGCTCAGCTGCAGAAGAAAGGCCTCGCTCCATTAACTCACTGGCACATTCCTTCATTCACCCACTCGTTCAGTCCATCAGGCAGTCACTCGGCAAACACCTGAGCACCTACCATGTGCTGGGGCAGATGCTGGGCTCTGGAGGTCCACATGAGAACCGGCCACAGCCAGACATAGAGCTGGTGTGGCTGGATCATCTCAAGCTGTACTAAGGTGCTAGGAAACTATCCTACGGGGCAGTAGGGAGTCATGGATGGATACCAAGGAGGAGAGTCACGTGTCACGTTGTGTTAGGAGATACCTCTTAATGGAAGGTGGAGAATGTTCCAGAGACTGATCAGAGTTCAAGCCTTAAACTTACCTTCATCAGTGGGGTATTCACACCGCTAGTCAGAACGCCTTTCGTGAGCAGGAGGTGGGCTTTGTTCATCTCTATATCCACAGACCTGGGCACGTAGTAGGTGCCTAGTAAATCCTGAAGGAATACATAGTGATGAATAAACGGATATGATTAGATGCCCTTATTCTCCAGAGGCCCCAGGGCCAGCCCTGGCATTGAGTCTCCAGTGTCCTGAGCTGTCCCACAGGGATCTTCTGGCCACCGTGGATGGACCAGCGTCTCCAGCAGCCAGACCGTGGGCTGCTGTGCCCTCGGTGGTGCCAGTCACAGCTAATCCCAGCGCTGGGCGGCGGCACTCGCTGCCACCGCTTCCTCCTGCCCAGACAGTACCTGGCACTGACCCCGGGCTTGGGCCACAGTGCATGGGCCGCCTGGTTGGAAGGTGCCAGGGGCTGGCCAGGAACCTGCAGGCCGGCTCTCCACTTTCCTGAGGGGTCTGTGGCCTGGCCAGGGAAGGGTTACAGGAGTCAGGAGAGGGAAGTGGAGAGCCACACAGGGCTGGGGGCCACAGAGAATGAGGACCCCTCCCCAGGTGCTGCCGAGTGCGCAGAAGCGGCCTGCGCCTGCCTCCCTCTCTCCCTTCCTTTCTCCAGCGCACGCACGGAAAAGCTCAGTCCCCTTGTCATCCCCTCCTCCAGTCCCAGCCCTCACTGTCCCAGCCCCAGGCGAGCCTGGGACTCCCAAAGCTCCCTCCCTGGAGGTCATATGACTCAGGCGTGTGGGTTGGCGCAGTCAGCTTCTAGTTCTGTGGTGGTGTGACATGTTGTGTGTGTTCAAGTGAGAGGGTGCGGGGCCGTGTGTGACCATCTCTGGGGCGGCTGAGCGCACGTGCATGTGTATAGCAGAATGTGGTCCATCTGATCACCCCTGGGGAGTGTGTTCTTGACGGGGCTGTGTGGGTGCCCGCCGATGTCAGCCTAGGGGAGCCCCTGAGCGCGTGTGTGCCAGGCTGTATGTGGCATGTGTCCGAGGATGTGGATCTTACGTTGTGTGGCATCAGAAAAGTGGTGCTTCCCTGTGTAAGAAGGAACCTCACAGCCCACGTCTGTGGAGCACACACACACGTGTGCACACACATACCCACAGAGAGAAGCTTTCTGCTTATTTGGACTTGGGCTCTGTGGTGAATAGTTCGGTAGGGGGAAAATATGAAACCTCAGCAACCGCCTTCCCTGGGCCTGTGGGGAATGGGGGATGAGAGTGAGGTTGGAGGTTGGAACAATGTGCCCCCCTTGCCCCCCGTGCCCTTGCCAGGAAGACTCAGGGACCGGCTCCAGGGACCGGAGAACTGGCTCCATTCCTTCCCAGTCCCCAGGGAGGCCAGGACAGAGGAAAAGAGCCCACTCTCTGAAGACAACTTCACTTCATCCTGTCCCTACCTGCCACCCCTGCCTCAGTTAGGAACACAGTCTATAACCGATGGGGAAACTGAGGCCTGGCAAGGAGACACCACCTGCCCCTGCCCAGGTCTGCCCTGGAGCACAGTTGGATCTTGAACTGGGGCCTCCCAAGTCTGGGTCCAGGGCCTTTTCCACTTCACAGGGGGACCTTTGATTCTGGCTCTGGGAAGGGGACCCCCAAATGCCTGGATGGTGATGCTTAAGGACGGGGAGGGCCTGACAACCAGATACCCAGGAGCCCACCTCCCCTCCCCTGAGCCCACCTCCCCTCCCCTAAGTCCCTCCCTGGTCTCTCTTGCTCCTACCCCTCTCCCCCACCTCACACACATACACACACTCAGGGCACAGCACTGACTCAGCCTAGTGGCCCTTCGGCTTGAAATGGGGTCGATTTTCTAGTGACCACGAGGCAAGTAACCGTCCCGGAATGTATGGGTCAGTATGGGGGGGGGGCGCCTGCGGGGGCGGGAAGGGAGAAATGTGAGAGGACTCTCCTCCCATCTCTCCCCAGAGCTCACTCTCTGAAGGAATGTCCGGGCTCGGGATTCCCCCCCACTCCTTATCCCACAGCTCAGCCTGGACCCACTCTGGTCTCCTCCCTCCTTCCCCCAAGCGCAGACTGAATCAGCGCGGGCCCGGGGAGAGGCAGAAGTCAGGAACCCGGGTGCACGCGCCGCGGGGCGAGGGCGGGAGGGAAGGGGGCGCTCTGAGGCTGCCCCAGATCCGGGAGAACCGTCTCCCACACTTCGTCTGGACAGACAGCTGTACTCCCAGAGCTTTTCCCTCTCTGCCTTGACCCCAGGGGAGAAATTAGGGGAGGAGAACCGAGCGGAGCTTCAGAAGGTCCCGTTACCGCCCCAGGAGCGCTCCCGCTCCCTGCAAGGCCAAGGACCCGCTGGCCCGTCAGTGCGCCCTGCGGTGGGACTGCTCGAACAGGGACCGAGGGAGCCGTGAAAGCCTTAAGAATTGCGGCTCGGCCTCCCCTGCGAGCCGGGGACGTCCCACGAGACTCTCCCCCTCCGCTTCCCCCCGCCTGTTGGGGGGCCGTGCAGCCCATCAGGGGCTTGGGACTGCTTGGGGCTGCCGGCCTCCTGAAGCTCCCCGGGGCCGTCGAGGCCTCTGCCCCAAGCGCAGCGAAGCACACGCGGCCGGACCCAGCGCTCCGGGCCCTTCCCACGCCCCGGCCGCCTGCGAAGCGCGGGAGCCTCCTCCGCTCGCGCCCCGCCGCCGCCGGCGGCCCGCAGCCTCCTCCCATTGGCCAGGAGCTCCGCGGCTCCCACCAATGAGCAGGCCGGACTCCGGTGCGGGGCCGCCCCACAGCGCGCCGGCCTTAACCTCTGGCGGGCCGCGTGCGGCTGGTGGGATCCGGTCGTCCTTTCCACGAAAGGGCGGGCGGCTGAGACCCGGCCCCGGGAGCGGGCACCGCCAGGAGGTGGGTGCGCGGGGGTGCGCGCAGGAGAGTCCGAGACCTCGCCGAGAGCAGAGACGAACCGGGGCTGACTGCGCGTGGCCTCCGAGAAGGAGCTTACATTGGCAGGACTGTAGGAAAAAGTCTTTAACGAGGAGGGAAACAAATCATAATATTTCCTTCTCTGGCTTCCCATCCCGGTTGCCTGGCAAGGCACCCCAGAACGCTCACCACCCCCATAGAACCCTATCCCCTTCTGAACGTTGACCCACGACGCCCTGCCGTTTATAGATTAACACCCCCTTCCTCCCCCGGATGAATAATTTCCTTCGGATAGTCTTGAAAAACCTTAGCTTTTAGCGTGTGAACGGGAGGTAGAGCTGGGTGGGGTTGGGGGTTGGGGGGGACGCGGGCATGCTGAGGAGGCCCGAGATCCCCGGAGTGGGCTTTCCAAGGTTGGGGGAGGGTGGGTACCGTGGAAGATGTGAGGGGACAACAAGAAGAAGGCGACCCCCATTCCTGTGCAGCCTTAGAGCTGCAGAGAACCCCTCCCTCAACATCACCAACTCACTGTGTGACCCTGGGTAGGTGGCTTTCCCTCTCTGGACCTGTTTCTTCATTAGGAAATGGGGTGGGAGGGGCGCCTGGGTGGCTCAGTCGTTAAGCGTTAAGCATCTGCCTAAGGCTGGGGTCATGATCCCAGGCTCCTGGGATGGAACCTCGCATCTGGCTCCCTGCTGGGCGGGAAGCCTGCTTCTCCCTCTCCCACTCCCCTTGCTTGTGTTCCCTCTCTAGCTGCGTTTCTCTCTGTCAACTAAATAAATAAAAAATCTTAAAAAAAAAAAAAAGGAAATGGGGTGGGAGTGGGGAGTGAGGACCATGGGCTTTCTCCAGTTCCTTCTGTCTCTAATGTGATGATACAAACCAACCATAACTGAGCTGCTTTGAGAAGCCAGGCACCAGATAGAAATAAGGCTACAAAGCTCTCTGAAGGGAGTCCCTTCTGGCATGTTCCCATGAGCAGGAGGTTGGCCTGGAGGTGACGGGACATGCCCACCATTGCCACCAGCGGTCTGACCAGCACACAAGGAAGCCCTGAGCAAAGAGGACCGGGTTTTCTGAGTGTCCTCTCCCTCCCCCCACCCTGTCTGCCCCTTGGCTGCCCTCCCCTTCCCCTTGGCTCCCACCCTCTGGAAGCTCCATCCTGCTGGGCCTTGGCGGCCATTTCCAGCAGGTGGGGGCTGCCCATGATAGGGGGCCGGCTGAGCTCCCTGAGCAGGTTTCTGTGTGCACCCTGAAAGGGGTCTCTGAGAAGGATCTGGCTCATCTGCCTGGAGTTAAGGCCTTCAGGGACCCCCCAGCCCAGACTGGAGGAAGCATTTCTCCTCTCCCAGGCCCCAGGAAAGGGCTTGGCAAACCCTTATCGCCTGAGAAGCAGCTGCTGGAGGAATACCTTAGCGGCTTACTCACTGCCCTCCCTTGCTCACAACCCCCTCCCACTGGGCCCCACACCAGGCCTCTGAGAGACCCTGAGAGAGAGAGGGCAGGGGCGAAGCGCCCCCTGCTGGGCTGGCCCAGTCCTGCAGAAGTATAGCTAGCTCAGTCCTGCCTGGGGCTGGCTGGATGGTGGAGGGGCGGGGGCGGGTGTACCCTGTAAATGGCCTTAGTGTGGAAACACAGTTATTCTTAGAGATGTGTTTAGTACTAGTATCTCTTGGTACTGCCCCCCCCCCCAGGCGCTGATGAACGGTTGACATACTGGTGGCATCGCCCTCTGGGGTACAAGGCCCTGTCCCTCCACCAGTAGTTACCATGGGCCAGGTGCTAGGATCCCACAGGTGAACAAGATACAGACCCCGCCTCAGGGAATTTTCAGCCTGGCAAACAGGCAGTTCTTGAACAGAGCAATGTCTGCTACAGCTGGGGAAGGACTGGGCAATGAAGGGTTGTGGGCACCTCCCTGTTGTACTTGGCTTCCCTGGGCCTCAGTCTCCCTGTCTTTCAAATGCACATATGCAACTTCCTTCTCTCATTGGGTGATCATGAGGATACTAAATCATGCATGTGAAAGCACTTTGGAAGGTTGAAATCATAGTAAAAATGGAGAGTAAATGGTAAGTTCTAGCAAACAGAGAAGGGGAGAGAGTACCTGCGTTAATGGGTTTCTGTGCTTATTTTGCCCTTGATTCTTTGATTATTCTTCAGCTCAGCTCAGCTCAGGCCCAGTTTGGCTTTTGGTAGCTGCCGTTTTCATACTAATAATGGCTACCAACCACTGAGTACTCCCTACATACTAGGCACATTCTGCTACATGCATTAATGTGTGCGTGTTCTGTGTGTAAGTGGTATATGTACTTTACTCCTTTGACCCTCATAATCCTATAAGGTGAGTATTAAGCACCTGACAAATATTTGATCTTCATAACAACACTATGAAGTAGGAACTATTATTTCCCCTTTGCAGATAGGGAAACTGAGGCACAAAGACGTGAAATATTCTCAAGCTTATTCTCAGAGAGCTTCTCTGTTCACCCCTTCAGCACTGGGGCAGGGTTTGAGTATTGCATGCCAGAAAGGGCCAGCCCTCCAGATCTCTAGCCAATCCCCCAAAAGCCAGCCAGTAACCACTCCCCAGGCTGGACTCCAGGACCTGAAGCAAACCAACCCCCACCACCTCTTCCAACCACCAGCAAATGTATCGGTCAGTAGATGATAAACAGCAGTAGCGTTTCCTTATATGTTTATAATTCTTTAGAGAGAAAAAAATAAGCTGGTACTATGTACCAGCCACCGGGTGCTTTATTAATAATAAGAGGCAGTGTTTGTGGAGTGATTGTTATGTACCCGGGACCATCCTCACAACAATCCTGACAGAATCTGTTATCATCCTCCCCCATACAAAGGAGGAAATGAAGCAAAGAGAGGTTAATTAACTTTCCCCAAGATCTCAGAGACGAATATTTTTCAAACTTTTTTGTTTCTAAGAAATGTATTTTACTTCATTCCTGAGTCCATACACGTGTGCGTGCGCACACACACACACACACACACACACACACATACACACAACTGGGACGAAAACCTCACCAGGTATTTAATTTCACTACATGAAACGCAGTCTGGTATTTTCTACTCTTACTTTTTTCCGTTTTATTTTTTCTTAAATCCTGGTTGTGACCTACTAGATTGACTTCACAACCCATTAATGAGTCCCCGACCCAGTTTCATCAGCACTGAGCCATGGCTAGAAGTATCAAGGCCAGGATTCGAACCCAAGTGACAGGGCTTCAGAGACTAATCTCCTGCCATAAAGTACATCTTGGAAAGCAGAGAGTCTGGAGGCACAAGGACAGGTTTCGGACTGTGCTAATGAGGGAAGGAGAAGCCTTGGTAATCCCACCACCTTGCACTCCAGCAAAAGATACCAAAGTCACCAATATGCCTCTGGGATGCAAACTTACTGGCGTTGACACACCCTCTTTACTTAGTCTTCCCTTGAAGTGGGGTGGACGGAGAATCAGACTCAGGCAGTCCAGGCCATTGAACCAAGGTCACGGAGCCAGAACTGAGAGCCTGGTACTCTGTCACCTGGTCCAGGGATGCTGTTGCGCCCTCCGAGGCTCACCCTTGAGGATAAAGACAGTGAGACTGGACATGGCAGCGGGGTGGACGGGGAGGTGGTGGTGACAGCGGCGATGGTCATGAAAGAAACAATAATAGTTGGTCCTGGGGATGTGGGTAGTGGGGAGGGTGGTGGCTCTGTTGATGGCGAGAAGAACAATGGAGAGGTCGCCGTGAGAGTGGCGGTGGTGGCAGGCCTGGGAGGCCCACCGCAGCAGCATCCGGGCCCCCTCTCCAAGCTAAGCTCACCGCCCCCCCCCTTCCCTAGCACTTCCCGGAGCACCTGGACCACTTTGCGGAAAACATGGAGGACTTCTCCAATGACCTGTTCAGCAGCTTCTTTGATGACCCCGTGCTGGATGAGAAGAGCCCTCTCCTGGACATGGAACTGGACTCCCCCACACCAGGCATCCAGGCCGAGCACAGCTACTCCCTGAGCGGCGACTCGGCGCCTCAGAGCCCCCTCGTGCCCATCAAGATGGAGGACACCACCCAAGGTAAGAAAGGGTGGAAGGACCCAGGGACCACCCAGACCCCAGAAGGCCCAGGAGGGTTCGGCAGGGGGCAGGCCGCCTCGGAGTGGTGTTTGTGGGCATCTCAGCCTGCAGTGACCCTCTCTGGGCCCTTGAAAGCTTCCTCCCCTCCTCAGAAAAATGAGGCTTCGGGAAAGTTGTTGAGGTCACACACATGGTAAAATGCTTGGCCGGGACGTGGGAGCAAGCGAGTCCCCCAGTCTTGCCACCCCCGCATTTGCCAGCCTCGAGGGCCAGCGCGGGCACTGGGTGTGGACCAGACCGGCTTCGCTGTGCCTTCTGATGCTTCTACGAGCCTCCGTGCGATCTTGAGCAAGTTGCTTCATCTCCCTGGGCCTCTGTTTCCTCAGTTATAAAATGAAGATAATATATGTGTCATAGGAATTCGGGCCAGGATTTTTAAATCTATACCTAAAGCACCCAGTTTAGTGCCCAGCACGTAATATATAATAAGAATTAGTGGCTGCTTTCACTGTGCGTGTAAAAGTCCTGGTAATACTCTACTGGCTAATACACTGAACAGCGTTTTTAATTCCACTTTCTTTTCTGAGGACAGTGGTCTTGAATGAGTTTCTTAATATCCTCATCTACTAAATGGGGCAGATAACAGTGCCTGCCACACAGGATCCTTGGGAGGGAGAAAAGAGCCTCACTCGGCCCAAGAAGCGTGTGCTGCTTCTGGGGGTCTTTGAGAGCCCCCCGGGACAGAGAAGGGACTCTTCACCCCACCCCGCTCACCCCTGTGGGGGCAGGGACACCATCGGGGGTTCAAATGGCCTCAGGGCTGGGCCTGCAGAGGTCTTAGCTTCCCCGCGTGCGCTGGCCTCTCAGCGAAGCCTCTGGAAGTCACATCAGCGCGTCCTCAGGCCCCACCCTGGGGAGGGGCAGCGTGTGGGGTGGACCCCCTTCCATGGAAGGTTGTCTGTCCGCCCCCGCTAGGGCAGCCCAGCAGCTCCTCGGCTACCCCAGGTCTATTTTTAGAGCAATTTGTCTGTGGGCCTTTTGCAGGGGCAGCTTCCCGGAGGCCGGACAGCTGGCCCTGTAATTTGGGAAGATTGTGGGTGTTCCTGGAGCCCTGGGGCAGCCTGTGGCCCAGAGCTGGGGCGCTCAGGCTCCCAGCAGGGTGGGGCCTCGTCTCAGAGGTGGGACCAGGCACCACTGACCCCCTCTCTCTACCCACAGCAGGCCCCAAAGGCCAGAGGCCCCTGGTCCTTCCCTTGCATCCTGGCTCCCCAGACCCCCGCCTCACCTCACCTCTGCCGGGGGCTTGCAGGGCTGACTTAGGGGGCAGGACTGTAGGCACTCATCAGGAAAAGGGGTGATGCCTGCCAGCCGTGTGGCCCAGGTGAGGCCAGGAGCCCCACTAAGAGGGCAGGAAGTGGACACCACCCTGGGAAACCTGCACATCACACCCCACCCCCACCCCATCACCAGGTCCTGTGGATTCTCCCTAAACTTGTCTCCAGTATGTCCCTTCCTCTCCATCCCACTGTCCCTTCCTTTGCTCAGGCTTCATCTTCTCTCGCGGGACTATGTCACCAGCCTCCCGCCAGTCTCCCTGCCTCCATCTTGCCTGCAATCAGGCCCTTCTCCACAAGCATGCAGCATGATTTTTTTCGACATTACAAATCTGAGCATCTTAGTGCTTCCCCATTACCTTTAGGACAAGGTCACAGCTGTGAGTGAGCCCAGCCTCCAAGGCCACACTATCCCTGCTGGCCTCTCTGGGCCCATCTTCCCTTCCCTTTCCATTCCAGCTGCCCCAAACTGCTTGCAACTCTCACTAGGTCCCCGATGCCTAGAACAGTGCTCAGCAAATGTTCGCTGAACAGCAGTCATTGTATTAACAATAGCTAGCATGTATTGAGCAATTACTTCTTGTTGGGCACTTTTACAGATGAAGAAGCTAAGACTCAGAGAGGTTAAGCAACTTACCTAAGGTCACACAGCCAGTCAAGAGGGGTCCAGATCTGTTGTCCATGCCTGCTCTGTGAGCTGCTGAGTAAAGTAGATGCCCCCCCCCTTCTGGCCCCAGCCTAGCTCACAAGTGCCCCTCTCTGCCCTTTCCTGCCTGTACCCTAGCATCTCTCCTCAGCCCAGTCTAGAGCAGCTCCCGGGGGAGGAGGGCAGCAGAGCCCTCTGCTCGGGGACTCCCCTGAGCCTGGTCCTGCCCCCTTCCCCAGACGTGGAACATGGAGCATGGGTGCTGGGACACAAACTGTGCTCCGTCATGGTGAAGCAGGAGCAGAGCCCGGAGCTGCCCGTGGACCCTCTGGCCGCCTCCTCGGCCATGGCCGCCGCTGCCGCCATGGCCGCCACCCCGCTGCTGGGCCTCAGCCCCCTGTCCAGGCTGCCCGTCCCCCACCAGGTGAGCCTGGGGACTGTTCCCAGGGGCTGAGGGAGGGAAGCCGGAGGGGGAGGGTGGGCCTCTGTGGGAAGAGGCCTCCAAAGCCCTGTGTAGCCCGGGGCTGTGTGCACTGGGAGCAGCGTGACCCTGGGGGCTGAGGATCAGAACCCCTGGACCGGGCCTCCGCCTCCCCCTTGGGCTGCCCTTTCCCCGTCCTAGAATGGGAACAAACCACAGCACCCTCGGAGTAAGCTGGGGCCCCCCACTGCGTGCAGAAGGAAGCTGACAGGGACCTGGGCAGCGCTGAGCATCAGGGGCCTGGTCCAGGGTCTCGGGGTTGGAGAGAGCACAGGTCAGACAGCTCTCTCAAAGTGTCCGGAGCTTTAAAAAGAAAGACAAAAACGAGAATACAGCAGTCGTGCTTTATTTCAGTTGTATATGTTCATGAGATCAATATTCTTTACCTCATACACTCAGGCCACCCCACACACACACACAGCCCCCCGTGATACGCATTTAACTCTAGGTCTAACGTCAACATCTGAAGAGCCTCCTGGGAATTCGAGGCCCAGACTCTGGGCCCTGCCTGGGTCCCAGCTCAGCTCTCATCTGTGCTCTGGGCATGTTGCCTTTTCTTTCTTCCTCAGCTTTCTTATCTGTAAAATGGGAGCATGAACTGCCTCTAAGGGGCTTCAAGCCCCGAGTCTGCAATGGAAGGGCCTTCTTAAAATCCCTACATTCAGGGTTTGACTGGCCCTGCCCCCTGCTGGCCACACATCTCACCTGATCAAAATGTATGTGGCCGGGCACCTGGGTGGCTCACTGGGTTAAAGCCTCTGCCTTCGGCTCAGGTCATGATCCCAGGGTCCTGGGATCGAGGCCCACATTGGGCTCTCTGCTCAGCAGGGAGCCTGCTTCCTCCTCTCTCTGCCTACCTCTCTGCCTACTTGTAATCCCTCTCTCTGTGTCAAATAAATAAATAAATAATTTTTTTAAAAAATGTATGTGGCCAAAGGCCAAGATTAGCACCTCCCTACCCACTCCCACCCCCCACCCAGAGGACCAAGGGTCAGCTTCAAAGATGGAAGATCTTTTGTGACCATCTCCAAGACGGGCTCAGCGACCCCTCAGGCCTTGCCAATGCAGGAAGGGAAGGTGCGGCAGCAGCAGCAAGGGCCAGTCTCAGGAGGTTGGGCACGTGCCTCAGAGAGGGAAATTGAGGCTCAAGGAGCTAAGCGACTTGCCCAGAATCACACAGTGAGAAATAATGAGCTGCAGGGTGCCTGGGTGGCTCAGTTAGTTAAGCGTCCAACTCTTGGTTTCAGCTCAGGTCATGATCTCCAGGTCATGAGATTAAACCTGCTTAAGATTCCCTCTCTCTCCCTCTCTCTCTCCCTCTCTCTCTCTCTCTCTCTTTGTCCCTCCCCTACCTCTCTCCCCCCTCTCTAAAAAAACAAAAACAAAAACAAAAATCCCACATGTGGAAATAATGAACTGCATTCCAAACTTGGCCTACAACACCCGGAAGCCCACACTTCCCCCTCTAGTGAGAGCATGATGCCCTCGTGGAAGGTACAGGAACCAGAAGCTGGCATTGTCGGTAATGGGCTGGGTGACCCACCCTTCTGCGTCACAGTGCCTTCTCTGTCACTTGAGGGCTGAACTGGGATGTAGACCAGAGAATCTCCAAGGTCCCTGCCAACTTGAACCTTCTGTGATTCTTACTCATCTGCCTATGTTGGAGATTCTGTGTCCCACCCACAGTATCGTGGCCTCTCTCTGCTGCCTGTGCACCCAGAGGGGAGACTTGGTCCTGAAATCCAGCGCCCAACAACACAGTGCCTTCCCCAAAGAGAACGCCACTTAGATGCATGTTGATAATCGTGTGTAGGAAGCCATGCATGTCCATTTTTAAAATTCAATTAATTAACATATAGTGTATTATTAGTTTCAGAGGTAGAGTCAGTGATTCATCAGTTGCATATAACACCCAGTGCTCATTACATCACGTGCCCTCCTTAATGCCCATCACCGGTGATCCCATTCCACAACCCCCTCCCCTCCAGCAGCCCTCAGTTTGTTTCCTGTGGTTAAGAGTCTCCTGTGGTTTGTCTCCCTCTCTGATTTTGTCTTGTTTTATTTTCCCCTCCCTTCCCCTATGCTCCTCTGTTTTGTGTCTTAAATTCTGCATGAGTGAAATCATATAATTATCTTCCCCTGGTTGACTTATTTTGCATAGCGTAATACCTTCTAGTTCTATCCACGTCATTGCAAATGGCAAGATTTCTTTTTTTACGGCTGAGTAATATTCCATGGTATGTGGATACCAACTCTTCTTTATCCATTCATCTGTTGATGGACATCTGGGCTCTTTCCATAGTTTGGCTCTTGTGGACATTGGTGCTATAAACATTGGGACGCAGGTGCCCCTTCAGATCACTACATCTGTACCTTTGGGGCAAATACCTAGTAGGCCTGCATGTTCTTGATCTCCTCTCTGAAACAGCAAGTTGGAATATAAAGAAATAGCCGTGCATGTTTCAAACATGAATCTAGTTCTGTCAGTCCCTTGCAATACAATCCATCAGGGACTCCTTATTGTTTCAGACTTCTTTGGTCGCTTTCTACCTTCTGTGAATCCTACCACCACCGCCCCCCCACCCCCTGACCAGACATTACTTCTCTTCTCTTGGCAGCCCACATACCAAGTCCTGTGACCTTCACAGTCAGCACAGAGCAGCCTCCACCAAAAAGATGACCTTGGCCTTGAAGGCCACAAGAAGCCCTCCTTCTCTAAGCTTAAGGTCTAAACTACACTAACTACTTAGCCATCATTCTCTTCCCTGAGGTCTGACTTGACTTTGCTAAGCCTGAGAACTTGCCTCTCCTCCCTCTGGGCTGTGCCCAGAACCCTGAGTCCAGCCACCTCATTGGTGCAGAGCAGACTGCCAGCCTCCGGGTGGAGGGGTTGATTGGCACGGTGGGGACAGTCCCAAAGGCAGCTGATGGAGCTGGACCTGTCTCTTCCTCAGGCCCCAGGAGAGATGACTCAGCTGCCAGTGATCAAAGCAGAGCCCCAGGAGGTGAATCAGTTCCTCAAAGTGACACCGGGTAAGTGTGTCCAGAGAGGGACTCTTCCTCTCCAGTCTTGGGCAGACAGCATCTCTGCTCCCTTGGCCCAGCCCACCCATCTCCCTCAACAGCCTCCATACCTCCCCAGAATATCCTTTCCTCCCTGCCCTGAGCATTTTCTATCTGTCCAACTCCCTTTTTACCCAGTCTACAACTGTCATCTGTTATTGACCCCCTCACCCTGTTAGCTAATCCCTCTCCCATCGTTCACTAATGGAAGCCCACTCTCTAGCCATCCATCCATCCACCCATCCAGTCATTCATTCATCCAACCATCCATCCATCCATCCATCCACCCATCCATGCACCCATTCATTCATCCATGCACCCATTCATCCATCCATCCATCCACCCATCTAGTCATCCATCCATCCATCCATCCATCCATCCATCCATCCACCCAATAAGAGTTCGTTGGGCATGTCTGGGGAAGCAGAGAGAGAAGACAGTTCTGTGCCCAAGTGGATCACAGAGTAGTGAGGGCCAATTTCATAGCAGCCATATGGGTTAAAGATGGCAGATTTTTCAGGAGGCCCTGGGGGCCTCCCAGATCTGACATCCTCAGATCTGATAGGGGAAAACAGAACAGAGGAAGCTTCTTGGATTGGCCAGAAGGAGAATAGGCTGAATCTTTCCAACCCTACCTCATTAATTCATCAAACATTCATTGAGCGTCTACTGTGTATCAGGCCCTGGGCTGAGTGGCACAAGGTTTAGAAAGATGAATAAGACCCAAGCTTTGCCCTCCCGTTGCTCACTCCCTTGGAGAGAAGATTCACAAAAGGTACAGAATTTGAATTCAGGCTTCCTGACTCTACATTCCAGGCTTTTTACATTATGGAATCCTTAAGAGGCAAATCAAAGTCCAGGGAGGGAGAGAGGACTCCTGCAGGGGGCAGCCTAGGGTGGAGTCTGGAAGGATGCAGCTGTTCCTCCAGAGCCTCGGCCCGCTCTGCAATGATCCAGGCATTCTGTGCTGTCCTGAGAGCTCTCCTTGCTGCTGGGCTCCCAGTCCTTGTGGCTCTACCCAGGCCTTTCCCTGACCACCTGCAGCACGTCAGTCTTCCTGATGCTGTGGCCACAGAGCGGCAGCCTGGAGGGGGAGGCTGGGGACCGCAGGGCTCCTGGCTGGTCTGCTGAAAGCCCAGTGCCTGCTGTCCCGTCACGCTCAAGTTGGGAGTGGAAATGCTGGGATTGCCCTGGCTAGATGTTTGGCAGTGGGAAAAAGGAAGTGACAGAGGCTGTTGCTTGCCCAGCCTGATCCCCATGGGTCTGGCTGCGGCCAAACTCCAGTCACCTCTGGGGTTACCAGTGAGGCTCCAAGGGCCCTGTGAAGTCAGGGATGGGGGAGGGACTTCGAGAATCTGGCCTCCGTGATAACCACACCAGCGTCCGGGCTTAAAGGAGCCAGGCATCTGTGGCGTCGGAGACGGCTGGAACATCAGCTCATCTTTCTGACACGGCAGAGGTGCTTCTGATGGGACAGCTGGTCAAGGCCCCAGTATTCTGTCCCCCACAGTGTCAGGCCTGGCCGACCTCTGATGTCCGAGCAGAGGTGGGTTGCAACCCTGCTGACCTGGACTCCCCCTGCTCTCCCCAGAGGACCTGGTGCAAATGCCTCTGACGCCCCCCAGCAGCCACGGCAGCGACAGTGACGGCTCCCAGAGTCCCCGCTCTCCGCCCCCCTCCAGCCCTGTCCGGCCCACGGCCCGCTCGTCCACGGCCATCTCCACCTCCCCCCTTCTCACCGCCCCTCACGTAAGCAGCTGGGGGCGGGCTGACCCTAAAGGCAAGGGACTGAGTAAGTCCACCCTGCACACGAACAGTGACGAAGGGTCCAGGAGCCCCAAGCCAGATGGTCCCCATCCCCATGAGAATTCAGAGAGGTGTGTGCCCGGCAGATGGGAGTGAGAATCTTTTCATCCTGCTCTGGGGTAAAGAGGAAACAGGCAGAGAGGTCCAAGAGGCTGCCAAACGCCCACTGTTGCAGGGACTGGAGCCAGGACTAGAACTTGGCATTCCTGACCTCCAGGGGATGGCCCAAGCTGGCTCCAAGGAGCACTGGTTGGGGAGCGGGACTCAGGAGGCCCCAGACTGCCTGGGAAACATGGAGCTGAGTCCTGTGTGGACCCTTTCCAGAGAAGACCGTAGGGGTCTGAGGGGGCTGCTGTAGGGGCTCCAGACAAGTAAGCTTTGAGGCTGTGGATTCCAGGCGGGGTCTAGCCAACCCCCATCCTGCAATAATAGACTGAGCTACATGTTGGGGATTTAATCCAGATCCTCCCTATTTCAGATCAGGAAACCGAGGCTGAGAGAGTCAGTACCTTCCCCGAGTCACACAGAATCAATGGCAGAGCTTGGATTTGAACCTGGGGCTGTCTGGTTCCTAACCAGCGTGTCCGACTTCCCACAGAAATTACAGGGGACATCGGGGCCACTGCTCCTGACAGAAGAGGAGAAACGCACCCTGATTGCCGAGGGCTACCCCATCCCCACGAAACTCCCGCTCACCAAAGCCGAAGAAAAGGCCTTAAAGAGGGTCCGGAGAAAAATCAAGAATAAGGTAAAGCATGAGCTGGACTGTGGCCCTGCCCTAGGGCTTCCTTGGTGGATGGGAGCCTCTGCTCCCCTGGTGATACCAGCCCTAAAATTGAAGGGGCCCTCCGGAAATGACTATGTGACTGTGGTAACCCCTGTTTTGGGGCCTCCCCCTCTAGATCTCAGCCCAGGAGAGCCGCCGTAAGAAGAAGGAGTACGTGGAATGTCTAGAAAAGAAGTAAGCATCCTGAGCAGGGCGGTGGGCCTGGGACCCACTCCCCTGCCTGTCCTGCTCTCCGCAGTGCTCGCTCCAAGGGCACAGGAGGTGGGGGTGGGGGTGG
>LNAC01000205.1:1428330-1445802 GCA_002007465.1 Ailurus styani
CCAGCGGCTCCGAGCGCGACGCGGGTCCCGAGCCGGACAAGGCGCCGCGGCGCCTCAACAAGCGGCGCTTCCCGGGGCTGCGGCTCTTCGGGCACAGGTGAGCGCGGCGGCAGCGGGGTGGGCGCCGGGCCGCGGGAGGCGCCCCTCGGCCGGCTCGGGACTGACACCGAGTGGAGGTCTCCGCTGGGCACCCGCCGTACGGGCTGGCTTGGCTTGGCTCCGCGTCCGCGTCAGCCCCCAGCGTCCCGGCACTGGCACCGAGTGGGAGTCATTCGCTGGCACCCGCGGCTTTGCGCGCCTCCTCCGTGCTGCCGAGGCAGGGTCTGCTTCCAACTTGCCTGCAGGGTAGGACCAGCAGGTGGGGCCCCCGCGACTGGACGCTCACCCGGTCTGGGCACTGAGAGGACAGGGCCCCTCTGAGCCCTCCGGCCGCGGGGAGGTGATCGTGGCGGGGGGTCGCGGCAGCCCCCTACCCCCGCGCCTCGGTGGGGCCGTTTGCTAGCACCACTGCATGGCATCTGCAGAACATGGCCTCTGCTGGTACTGTCACAACACATGGCTGTCCCAGAGCACTGGTCACTGAGCTAATTTCTCATCACTTTAAGCCTCTCCTTGAGGTTGGGGGTGCCTGGCCACCTGTTCTATATTGCTCCTAATTAGTGGAGAGACCCCACCCTCTACCTCTGCTAGGCGGTAGGCATTGCTCCCCCTACCGCCCTCCGGCTCTCGCTCAGTGACGGATGGGGTGGGCAGCAGTCTGAAATCCACGCTGGCTCTTCAAGCTCCGTCCGGCCCTCTCCTCCCGCACACCAAATGTCACGTCTTATGCCTGGGACAGGGTTGACCAGGACTCTGGTGAGGAACTGGGGGAGGGCGTGGAAAGATTGAGTGCAGGCAGCTCATGGCATGTGTGCCCGCGTTGGCTGGGAGTCCTTCCTGCCATGCAGCCCTGGTGTAAGGTGAGGGAAGATGGAGCCCCAGGAGTACCCCACCTGGCTCCTTGGGCTTTTTCCTGACTGACCCCTGCCCTTCTCATTGGCCAGGGCGCTTGCAGCCAATCAGCTAAGGACCCCAGAGCCAACTCAGGCTGGACTCTGACCACTTGGAGCCTGCCCAAGGCCTCCCTCTCACTTTTCTTCAGTTGCCCTGGCTTTGTGGCATTCGGCGCACTCCCTCCCCGAGCTTTGCCCTGACCCTTCCCAAGGTAGACTTTACCCACCATTAACATGGGCAGTTTTCTCCTGTCGTGCGGGTTGGCGAACCTGTAATGCTCCCCTATACTCTCTGCCAGCCTTACCCTGGTCAGGGCCCTGTTCTTTGTGTCTGTGTCACCGAGCACACCCAGAGAGCAGGATTCTCACACTGGCAGATGGAGCTCCGTAGGCTCCTGTGAAGCCACACAAGCTTTGGTGTCATATAAAACGGGGCAGGGCGCAAGGCTTCCAGTACCTCTGTTTTGTCACCCACAGCCCTACAAGATGGAGCAGTTTACACCCAGCCCTGCAGGATGTAGCCTCCAGTGTTTACAGGCTCCGGAGGGGGAGGGAGGGACTCCGCCGAGGCTTCCTGTCCTTGCCCACAGGGTACCAAGTGCCGGGCTCTGACCTGTAGCTGTGCCCCTCCTGAAGGGCACAGGTTAGTGCAGGTGGGATGAACCCCAGGCACGTTCAGGGGGAAGAACGAGAAGCAAGAGAACCAACGAATACCTTTACGTAATCCTCTAAGCAGGAGAGGTGTGACTTTTCCATTTTTATAGATGAGGAAAAACACAGGCTCAAAGACATAAGTGGTTTGCCCAGAATCACACAGCATGTAAGAAAGAGAGATAGAGTTTGAACTCTAGTCCAAAACCCTTTCTTTAAACCAGGTTCCTAAACAGAACACCACAATGACCTAGGGGAGCTTTAGGAAATGCAGATTCCTAGATCTTATCCATAGCATGCCTAACTCATCAGGGCTGGAGATGGGGCCTGGGTGGGGGTTTTTTGTTTTCTGTTTTAAGCTTCACAAGTGTTTCTCATATGCTACCAGGTTTGAGGACCAAAGTATGACATCACTCTGGGGATGGTAAGTGATCTGATAGGCTGCTTAATGAAAAGAAGGTTAAACGGTGATCTCTGGAAGCGTGTAAGGAGGGTCTCCGCGTCGTAGTGCTGTGCTGGGCAGTGGGGCCTTCACAAATGAATGTATTTGGAAAACCCAGGAGAGTCCGGGAGAGGGCAGGGAGGGAGAAGACTCTCCTGGCGGGCCTGGGAAACTCAGAGAATCAGATGCCCCCTGGGGCTGACCCCCTCCCCCTTGCTTGGGTTGGAGGGAGGGGCAGACATTTGGAATAGCACATTTGCTCTGGGCATGGCCCCTTTAATGTTTTTTTTCTCTCATCCAGCCACCTTTGCTGGTTGCCATTTTCAGATGAAAGTCCCCAGTGCCCTAGCCGAAGCCAGCCCTCAGCTCCGTCTTTTTCTCGGGCATTCGTCCCTAACCAGGCTCTTGCTTCCTGTTGGGCTTCCACCCTCTGCATTTACCCCATCCTCACACCTTGGGGCTGAGGGACCTGATCAGTGAGTTGACAGTGGCTAGAAGGGAGGGCCAAAGATAACAAATAGATTGGTGGTGGCTGCTGCATTCGGTCTTGGCTTTGTGGTTCTATAATCAGCGCTCTGCTGTGGGCTTGGGAGGGGTAGTAGTGCTACATGGGCCACGCGTTTGCCATCCCCAATCTGGGCAGGTAGAACAGTCTCTGAATGGCAGCCTCCTTGGCGTCTTCCTTAGAGAGGTTTTTCCTTAAAGTGCCTCTCAGACCCCCACAACTGGCTTCACCCTCTTGGAGTCTGGGGAGCGGCAAGAATCTCTTCTCTTGTGGCGTAGCAAGACAAAAAGCTAGGCCATGATCCAGCCCTGGTCCACCTCATGCATCCTTGCTGGGAACCATCAGCCCTTCCCGGAAGAGTCAGTATAGGCCCTGCCCTAATCCCAGAACGCATGGGTTTTCCTCTGTCCTTATCTTTCAGATCCTATTGGCCTAGGGGGTGGTCAGTCAGAAGTGGGAGGGAAATTGACTCCATCTCCTGCTCTTCCAGGCGCACCTAGAGAGAGGACTCACTTAGCCTCTGGCCTGGTCAGGTCGCACAGCCTGTGGATTAACTGGTTTTACACCTCAGGGGCATCGGAAATTACTTGGCGCTTCACACACCTAGACAAAAGGAGCCTGGGCCTCTGGAGCCCCTGGGAACCTGAGCGTTGGCTCTGCCACCCCTGCCCTTCCTTAGTGCTCAAAGTCCTTCGTTCCCAGAGGGCAGGAAATGCACCCGTGGAACAAGTTTGAGACAATAGGTCCCATTTAGAGGTGATGCCACATGGCCCCAGGTGAGCATGGGTCTGAAGTCCAGACTGGTAGAGGGTGCCCGCTGGGCTGCCTGAGCTGAAGTTTGGGTTGGTTTCTGCAGTGGCTGGGAGGCGCGTGCTGGGAGATCCCTCTGGCAGAGGCGAGAACCCCTGTCCGTGGTGCCAGCAGGTCTGAGAGCAAAGGAGCCTCTTTGAGTGGTTTGTCCTACTCAGGCTAATACTGGGAGTGGCTCAGGTGCACATCAGAGTCCTTGGGTTCCTGCCAGCTGGAGAAGAAAAAGGGACCCCAGTGGCTGGGCTATGCGTCAGTTTACCCCATTCAGCTGCCCCCCCCCCCCGCCGCCCCCGTAATGTCATGTGCCAACGTGGAGCCAGCCAAGGTCGGGAACTAGGATAGTTCGTTCTCTCTCTCTCTCTCTCTCTCCCTCCCTCTCTCCCCCTCCCCCTCCCTCTCCCTCCCTCCTTCCCTCTCTCTCTCTCTCTCCCTCCTTCCTTCCTCTGCTGCCATACACCTGCCAGAGTCTCTGGCTTACAAGTAGGGGAGGGGGGGAGATTGGGCAACTCTTGTCATTTTCTCTCCATGCCGTACTCCAAAAGGTCAGATCTCAGGATGCAGAGCAGCCCCAGCTGGCAAAAGAGAGCAGGAGAGTGGTGTCCTCCCAGGCAAGGACAGAGGAAGGACTGAGTGACCCTAGTCAGAGAAAGCAGCTGGAGGTAGGGGAAAGAGAATCAGACCTGCGTTCCTCGGCTTCCCGGAGCCCTCTCCAGAATTTACCAGTCGTCCCCCCAAGCAGAGGAGGAAGTGAGTGGGCACACTGGCGCTGAGGCTTGGCCTGTGCTGGGCTCTAGGAGAAGCAGAGGTTGGGTCCCTATATCCCTACAAAGGCTAGAGAGAGTTTCAAGGTCCAGAAACTGATGGGCAGCTTGTCCTTGCAGTATTGCTAGAGCGACACAGGGGGGCGACAGCTACCATTGTGGAGAGGGTGGTGGGAGGGGAGATTGCTTCTTGTAGCCAGTCCACTTGTGCCAAACACCTGCTGTGGGTGGACCCACAGACACCTCCCACTGGCCAGTTACCTGCTACCCCGCCTGCCAGGGCAGAGCCAGTCAGACGGAGGCAGAAGGCAGGCGGGCAGGAGCTTCCACAGCACCTGGCCCAACCTCTCCCCTCCCTAAAGATTGCGGCCCCGTGATGTGACCCTGACTGGGCCAGGGTCTCACAGCCAGCTAGGGTTTCTCTGGGACCCCAACACTGGTCCCCTGACTCCAATATCATGTCAGTTTGTACCCTATCTCAGGACCCCACAGCCTTCCTTGTGTTCGAGGAATCCTCATCCGGCACTTTCCACCCCACCCTCCACCCGCCCTCCTCCCTGTCCCCTCTGCCTCTCCTTCTGGAGGCTGCCGCCGCCATCTGAATGGTTCTCTAAGTCATCACGGGAGACGGCGTGGGTAAGAAGGGGAAGCTGCCGCATCTGCATCTAGGCTTAGCAGTGCCCCTTGTTCCTGGGCAAGATGAGTGGGTGCACCTCTGGTGGTGCCAAGGACTCATTTCTTGCTCCCCTGGACCGCCTTTCCCTGTTTCCTTTGTGGAGCCCCTGATACCCTTAGGGTACCCCCAGAGTTCTCGGCGTGGGACCTGCCTGGCGCTCTAGTCAGGGCTGGGAGCCTCGGGAGGTAGTTTCGGGCGGGGAGAGAGGTGGCCCAAGCAGTGACCAGGTGCCCTCGAGAGGCTATCTGTCCATCTGCCCTCTTTCCTTTTTGCCCCCTTCCTCAGCTGAGACACCTGGGACCTGGTTAGGTGGTGGAAAGCAGTGAGCGAGACCAGGGGCTCTGTGGCCCAGGGAGAGGAGGGGGAGGCTGAGGACACGACCACTCCCACCCTCCCGACACTCCCCTGCATGCAGGTGTGTGATGTGCCACCTCATCTCTCTCTGGCAATTAATAGTTGCCAGAAGTCTGTAAATCTGTCCGTTTCGTGGAGTCCTTAGAACAATCTCGTAGTTGGTTTTATTCCCATTTTACAGATGAGAAACAAAGGCTCAAAGAGGTCAGAGGCCTGGCCCGGGCTCATGCAGCTCACACTGGATCTTTTCACAACACAGACTGTCCTACTTCCTAGCACCCTTTTCTTCTATTTTAGTTTCTCAGCCCCAAACTGATAGGGCCTAAAAAGGGGATTGAGCGCTCTGTGAGATGAAGAGATTTTTGTCTTGTTTGGGGAGTGGAGACCCGTGAGACGTTCTGCTCCTGGACCCCACGGGAGAGCTGCCCCCAGGACCCCAGCTGCAGGGGGAGTAAGGCTGGGCTGGGCTGGGGGGGCCCCTTGGGTGTGGGACTATGAGAGCATGAGCGAGAATGGGTTGTGAGCAGGTTGTCATGGGCTCCCTGCCCGGGCGTGGAGTGGAGGGGCAAGTCTGTGATCTTTTATCTTGCTTTCAAAGTACAGGTTGCAGAAGACTCAAGAGACATGTTCAAAAGAACACTTGCTGTCACCCTGAGGTCACGGGTGGCCTGTGGCCTGTGGCCTGGGGAGAGGTGCTGGGGAGGAGAGCACAGGGCGCTGGGCCTCATTTGTACTCAGCGCCTCACGGTGAGACGCCTGAAGAGAGAGGAAGGGCCCCCGAGCCCTCGCCCTCCCTTTCAGAGACCTCCTCCCCCTTGCTCCTGGCAGAGCGCCAGCCCAGAGCTCCCACGTAGAGGCCTCTCCCCTGCCAGGGCTGAGCCCGATCACAGCACAAGCCAAAAGAGCTGTCTGGGAGCCCAGGCCTGTGCCACCCACGCCCCAGCATCAGCATCTCGCGGGTTAACAGCTTGCCTGGCTCTCCGCCCCCCCTCCCCAGCTTGCTGACATTTTACTAAGGCGGGGGCGGTTGTGAAAGGGAGCAAGCTGGTTCCTGCTCCCCAGCCCACAGACACCCCACTGACACAACCTGCCGCCCACTCACCCTCCTCTGGAAGGCATCCTTTGGGGGGAGACCTTCCGGCCCCACAGACACGGGGTTCCTACTATGAGACAGTGTAAGGAACACAGTTGGGATTCCATGGCACTGCTGAAACCCCTCCACGGAAGACGCAGAGCAGCTCCGGGGAGCTGTTCTCCCTTGGGGGTGGGGGGGGGAGCACGTTCTTTAAAGTTCTTTTAAAGATCTTTTAAAAAGCACAAAATATTTTACAATTAGACAAGCATACGGAATCATGAAGTACCCACCACTTCGGTTAAATCTTACCATCGGGCCGTATTTACTTTAGACAGAGGTAGAGGCCCCATGTCTCCCTCCCCAGAGGAAACCACAATCCAGTTTTTTGGTGTTTGTATTCTCATACCTTTTAAAAATGTTTCCTACATAGATATCTGTCCATGGCAACATATAGTGCTGTTCTGTATGGTTTTGCACTTGACTTAAATGGTGTACCGCACATGCTCTGTATTCAGGTTTTTTCCTCAGTGTCATTTTGGAGATTTAACCATCTTGAGACATGAGCTCTGATGTACCCCTTTTGGCTGCAATATACTAATCCTTTCTGTAACTGTCTGACAGCCTGTTGGCCCAGTATCCTGCTGATGTTCAGTTAGGCTGTTGGCAGTATCTTTGCCATTGGAAGCAGTCCTTCAGAGACTGTTCCAGTCCACGGCTCCTCGTGTGTTCGGTCCACTGGTGCTTGGTTCCAGGGTGGTGTATCTTCCCCTTAGATAGTCGTTGCCAAGCTGTGCTCCAAAGCGGTTGTCCTAATTTTTAGGTCTCTGGAGTTAATTTCCTGTCTTTAAAGTTTTGGTCATCTGAAGAATGGGTTAGCATGAACAGACTTTCAAACTCCCATGGGGAAGACAGGGTGAGTGTTATCCCCAGGTATCAGATGAGGAAACTGAGGCTCAGACAGGGTGAGACACCTGACTTGAGGTCGTGTAGCTGGTCAGAGGCAGAACTCCTCTGGACCTTTGGGTCCAAATCCTTGCAAAAGCTCTTTGTCTCCTGCAACTTCTCTGAGAGATTTTAGGCTCAGCGTCTCCCTCGAAGGCAGGAAAAGGCCCTGTGTGTGGTGCATGGAAGCAGGGCTGCATAGTGGGGGCAGGGGGGGGTGACAGCTGCTTCTGAGAAGATCTAGGGGTGGAGGAGGGAGCAACATGGACAGAAAGCTCAGAGAGGGAGTTAAATTTTGAATGAGGGATGACGGGGCGTGCTGCTCCGCACAGATGGGGAATGGGAGCCTGCTGCAGATACAGGAGAAGGGAGCAAGAGGTTTCAGCCACGGCCACAAGGGAGGAAGGACCTGGGGTCCAGCGGGGTGTTGGGAGACTCGGAGAGATAGCAGCAACCCCATCAGGGATCAATTTCAGTGTGTGCCTCTGAGACACAAGAGCGCAGCTCAAACCAGCAACTTGTCCGCCCAGGGCCGGCAGGAAGGCCTCGGGAGCCGGCCAGCTTCTGGGTCGGTGTGCCCAAAGCTCTTTGCTCTCAGCTTCATCCAGGCGGCGGAGCCTGCACCATTCACTTTTTCCTCCATTCCCTCTTCAGTCCTCGTCCGGCACTTCTAGACCCTGGGGATGCAATTACGGGCAGTTCTTGGTCCCCAGGGCCTCACCGTCTGGTGGGGGGTAAAGCCTTGCAAGCTAGTGCTGATGGCTGAGAATAACAGAGGGAGGGCCTGAGCGTGGGAGCAGCTAACCCCCCGGGAGAGGGGGCTGGGAGGAACTTTCCAGCAGAGCCAATGTCTGAGCCAGCTCTGGAAAGACAAGAGGAAAAAGATGAGAGAGGTCACTAAGCAGAAGAGGGGAATGGTATTGCAGATAGACTACTGGGTGCCCAAGGCACAAGCACAGAGAGCCCCTTCTAGAGGTGGGGAGTGAGGGGTTCGAGCATGGACCTAGAGCAGACTCCTGGATTAGAACCCCAGCTCTGCCACTTCCTAGCTGTATGACCACAGGCAAGTTATTGAATCTCTTTGTGCCTCAGTTTCCTCATCTATAAAATGGGGATAATACTACAAATAATTTTAACGAGGTTCAACGAGTTTAAATTTGTAAAACGCTTAGATTAGTGCCTGGCACAAAGCATGTTGTGTGTCTGTCAAATAAAACAAGAAAGTACAGAAGAGATGGGACAGGAGGCCGAGGGCCAGGGCTTTGCGTTTTGCTCACCTGGCAGTGGAAGGCCAGTCAGGGGTCAGCGGGCACTCTAGAACGACCTGTGGTGCTGGTGGCAGGATGGCTTGGAGGGGAGGCCCTAAAGGAATGAGTCAGTCATTCCACAGACATTTCTCCCAGGCCTTCCAGGAACCCGACCCTGAGACAGGGACTCAGGACACAAAGGAGAGACTGGGGATGCTTTGGCAAGGAGCTCAGAGCAGGAGCTGGGGCCCGGGCCCAGCCCCCAAGCATCTGAGTCACCCTTCCTCTCCCCTCATGTTGCCACGTCCTACTGTCCAAGTTTCACAAGGAAAGCCATGGGGAGCGGGGAGTGGCACCCAGCCCCGACAGGGTCTCCGCTGGTCACTCTGCGGGTCCTCTGTGGGGGAGAGGAAAGTAGCTGCTAGAACAAAGGCTGTTACCATCCCCTTGTGCCCAACAAAGAGAAGTGGCCTGGGCCAGCCTGGGCCCTGTGGTCAGCCCTTGGGTGCGGTACCCGAGGCAGAGGAAGCCCTTCTCTTCCCTTACAGCTCTCGCCCCTCCCCCACGGAATTCCCTTTTCTTTCCTCCTGAGCCGATCGGTGGTAAACACTGGACCCACTGCCAGACCCTGTGCTGGCCAGGCCCCGACGCACAGGACCTGGGCCCTGGCCCCCAGGAGCTTGTGGCCTTGTGGCCGGGGCGGGGGGCGGGGGGTGGGGGGGGTGAGGAACAGGTACATGGATTTGAAAGAATGAGGGCTCCAGGGGTCCGGAGGCAAAGAAGAAGCCAAATAAGTGGTGTGAGGTGACTGGTGGGTGCCTTCTTGGCCGGGGGAGCTGTGAACAGGCGGGAGGGGGCCCATATTCCAGGCAGAAGGTAGGCCGTGCGCAGCTGGACTGCAGGACAGAGGAGAGGGTGGCTCAGTCAGAACCTGGGTTTTTGTCAGGGCGTAGGAGGCTGAGTTACCACCACACCGCAAAAGAAGCCGCATTTGCCAGGTTGGAGGATCTGGAATTCCTTCTGACCTAGTGGTTCCCAAAGTATGGTCCTGGGGGTACCCTAGACCCTTACAGAGGATGGGTGCCATCAAAACTATTTGCATAGTAGTCCTTTCAGAGCTGGCCTGGTCCATGCTAACAGTTAACAGTTCCACCCTGTTAACAGTTGTACCCATGGTGCAAAGGCAAGGGTGGCGTGAAGCGGCTTGGAACTTGGGCACAAACCAAGGCAGTGGCCTCAACATAAACTAGAAGCCATTGTACACCTCCTGCTCGCAACCACAACAAAAGGCAGTAAAAAGTATTAATTCTACGAAGTCCAGATCCTTGAGTATACAATCTTTTCAAATATCCTGTGTGGAGAAGGCAGTTTTGCTGCGAACAGACTGTGAGGTTGTCTCGTAAAAGCAGTTCTGCAGCTGAGTTGCGAGCTGTACGAGTTACTTTTTTTAAGGGACACCATTTGAACGTGAAAGAGCACCTGACAAGACAAAAGTCTTCAGGCTTGGGTATTTGGCAGACATTTTCTCAGAAATGAATGAAGTGAGCTTGCCACTTCAAAACCAGTATCAGTATTTGTTGCTAATGATAACGGTTTGAGCCTTTGAAAAGCAACAATTAGAATTTTAGAAACCTTGAATCCACTGTCTAGGGCCTGACAGCTTCCCAGGACTTTCAAGACTTTTCTGATAAGACCAGTCGTGATGTTAGCAAGTGTGAGTTCTTGATTTTGTATAAGGAAATGTGTCAACATTTGGCAGCTCTGCATAACTCAGTAAAACATATTTTCCAGTCCTTGATGTTACAGAATTCAAAATGCAAGATAGACCAGTGAAAAGTTCATTGATACAGTTTCAGATTCCACATAGCCACTAACCTTTAAGAAACGACCACTTGTGGGCGCCTGGGTGGCTCAGTGGGTTAAAGCCGCTGCCTTCGGCTCAGGTCATGATCCCAGGGTCCTGGGATCGAGGCCCACATCGGGCTCTCTGCTCGGCAGGGATCCTGCTTCCTCCTCTCTCCTCTCTCTCTGCCTGCCTCTCTGCCTACTTGTAATCTCGCTCTCTGTGTCAAATAAATAAATAAAATCTTTAAAAAAAAAAAAAAAGAAACGACCACTTGTCATATTGTGATGTAGTAGCAAAGAAGAACATCCATCATTGCCTGAAAAGGCATTAAAATACTTCTTTTCTAACGACATGTCAGTGGGAGGCAGAATTTTCTTCACATTCTCCACCAAAACGTCGTATCACAACAGACTGACTGCAGAGGCAGATAGGAGAATCCCGCTGTCTTCTATTAAACCAGAAATTAAAGAGATTTGCAAAAATTAAAACAATGACACTCCTCTAGCTAATTTTTTTTAGAAAATACAGTTTTGTTTAAAAAAAAAGTATGTGTTATTTATGTTAACACATAATGAGTTTATTGGGGGGTTTTTGTTTTTGTTTTTATTTTTGTTTTAAGATTTTATTTAGTTATTTGAGAGAGAGCACACGAGAGAGAACACAAGCAGGGGGGGAGGGAGAAGCAGGCTCACCTCTGAACAGGGAGCCCTGATGTGGGGCACAATCCCAGGACCTTGCGATCATGACCTGAGCTAAAGGCAGGCACTTAATGGACTGAGGCACCCAGGAGTTTATTGTTTTTATTTATTTATTTATCTTAAGATTTTATTTATTTAATTGACAGAGACACAGCACGAGAGAGAGAACACAAGCAGGGGGAGGGGGAGAGGGAGAAACAGGCTTCCCACTGAGCAGGGAGCCCGATGCAGGGCTCGATCCCACCTGGGATCATGACCCGAGCCGAAGGGAGACACTTAACTGAGCCACCCAGGCGCCCTGAGTTTATTATTTTTAGATGAGTCGATATTTTTTTAATTTCTCAGTTTTAATTTCTTTTTATATAATTTAATTTAATTTATTTATTTGACAGAAACAGTGAGAGCAGGAACACAAGCAGGGGGAGTGGGAGAGGGAGAAGCAGGCTTCCCGTTGAGCAGGAAGCCCAATGGCGGTACCCGGCTCGATCGCAGGACCCCAGGGATCATGACCTGAGCCGAAGGCAGACGCTTGACGGCTGAACCACCCAGGCGCCCCCTCAGTTTTAATTTCTAATATGGTAAATAGCAATAGCTGTCACCCCCGTAAACAAAACCTTTTGGGGAGTGTCAGTAATTTTTAAGAGTGTTAAAAGGGTCGTGGAAGTTTGAGAGCTGCCGCTCTCGACCCTAGAGAGCCAGGAGTGTAAGCTGGCGGGGGGTGGAGTGGCATTCTGGACAGGATGAGTGTGACATGGGCTGGCCTCTCCGGGACACGAGCCAGGGTAGCTCTGGCAGGCCCCCTTGGCAGGGCCAGGAGACCCAGGGTGGACAGTCCCCGCTCAGCCACTTCTGAGCTTGGGCAGCCACAGGCCTCCGGGAGCCTCAGGTGGCCCTGTTGGTTTAGCTGGGACAATAATGCCACCCTCGCAGGAGAATCATAAGCCTCCTGTCTGATCATGCTTGTGAAAAAGTGCTTTGTAAGCTGTGGAAGACTAACAGATATCTGTTTTTGTGGTTATTTTGACGGGCGCCAGTAATTAGCTGTCTCAGACGCTTGCCCCAGACCCCAGAACACCTGTCCAGGGGGTACGAGAGGACATTCAGTGGCCAGAGGGGGCGACCCACCCCCAACTTCTGCCTCCCCAGGCCTCCAGGAGCCAAGGCAGGGGCTGTGTGTGCTCTAACGGGTGCCAGGTGGAGGGGAGGCCGCTGGGCTATTGCTCAGCCTGGCTCTGGGGACTTTGGGAAGAGAAGCCAGGAGGCAGGACTGGTGCGCGTGTGCCCGCCCGCCGGCCGCCTGCTTGCTGCAGAGCCTGGAGCCGCCGCTGGGAGAGGAAGTGCAGTTGGTTACCAATCGGGTTATTTTCATAACGGCTGTCTCAGGCTGGGGGGAGGAGGGTGGCGAGGGGGAGGGGGCAGGGGAGCAGCCACAGCGGCTGCTCTCCAAACTAGGACTTGCTCAGCCAGAGGCCGGCAGCCTGGAGCTGGAGCCAGAGCCCGGGCTCGCCTGCCCACAGGGACCCCAGGGCCCCACCTGCTCGCCCACCTCCTGCCTGCCACCCTGCCTTCCAGATCAGGTCAAAGGGGACTCCTCCCCACCCCACCCCCCAACCCTTCCTTGCCTTCTGCTTCCTCCTTCCTGTATCTGTCCGGGTGGGTCCGGGGAGGAAGGGATCAGGGTGGGCCCAAGCACCACCATTCCTGGATGAGGCTCTGAAGCTGATGGAAAAGGGAAGGGAAGGGAAGGGAAAGGAAAGGGTAGGCTAGGCTCCTGCCCCGAGCAGACCCTGTGGAGGTAAACATTACTGGCCTGCTGGCTGCCTTTCCTGTGCAGCGCTGGCCCACCTGCTCCCCGCTGCGCATTTGTTTTGTTTTGTTTTGTTTTGTTTTTTGTTTGGGGCAGGCTCCTCTTAGCAAGTAAAGACCTTGGGAGAGGGAGACCCTGTCTCACCAGCCCCCCGGGCAGCCCTCGCTTCTAGCTGTCCCCACCTCCTTCCCTCTGACCTTCGGGGCTGTGGGAGCAGAGCAGCCAGAGATGGCTTCTGACCAGTGTCCCCCTGGGGAGGCCGCTCCAGGCCCTTGCTCTGGGGCTGCTGGAAATAGGGCCACTGTGCACCATCCCCTGACTTCCTGAGGAGAGGAGCATGTGGGGCCCACTGATAGCCAGGAGTGAGAACCCCGGCTGCATCCCACGGGGTGTCCTGTGCAAGCACCTCTGGGAGCCAGGCCTGGGGCGAGGGGCAGAGGGCATCTCTCCCAGCATGAGCAGATAGATACCCGGGTGACTCTGGTTGCCAGGCTCTGTTCTTCATGTAGTGGGTGGTGGCCACGCCGGGTTCCCCTGCTTCCCTTTCTGGGTTCCCACTCCGGCCACAGGCAGAGACAAACCCCAGGACGTGGCATGATCCACATGCCCCTACCTTCTGCCTGGTATCACCAGGTACCTTATCAGAACCTCCCTTATGCCAGCCTTCTGAACTGGGTGGTATCATCCTCATTTTGCAGAGGAGAAAGTTGAGGATCAGAAAGGTTAGTTGATCCACATGTGGGATCAAATCCGGCAGATGCAGGATTCCAAAGCCCTTGGGCTTTTCCAGTCGAAACTAACATCGGGTGTGAGATAGTCTGGGCTGGGAGGCCGGGAGTCTGGTTCTTTCTAGCCAGTAGCCAGCGAAGCTGGGGCGCTCATGCCTGCTCACCCCCTGGCAGGTGCCTGTGGCCACACTGGCCGCTGTTCATCGAAGGCACATGGCCGGGTACCGCCACGGCTGTCTCTCCCGTGGCATCCTTTGTCCTCCCTAGGCTCTCGGCAGCCAGCTGGAGGTTCATGGAACCCTCGAGTCCTTTCCCATCCTGTCCCCTTTGGGTGTGACAGGCTTGCCGCAGGTCCCCCGCGAGAAGGCTGAGGGGTAGCCGCTTTGCTCTTGGCGTCAGGACGCCGTGGAGCCTCCCGCAGGGAACCTTCCCGCGTAGCGTGCGGCCCGGAGAGCTGGCGCAGCACGCGGTGCGAAGACCCCGCCGCTCAGGGCCGTGCTGTGGGGAGGGCCGGGCCCGGCTTGACGCCAGGCGGGCCTTCTCACTGGACCCACGAGAAGCGTCCGCGGAGATAGAGGTCTGGTGTCAGGCTGTTGCTGACCAGAGGACGGAGGTTTCTGTGGAGACCGGAGGAGCAGGAAGCGTGGGGCCGGCGGGGAGGGGGCGTGGGGAACAGAGGCACGGGGCCGTGCTGGACAGCTTGTCAGAGAAGATCGATTCAGCCAGCCTCGCAGCCTCCTTGGACAAACAAGGAAACTGAGGCCCGTGTGGGGACGGCTTTGCACGCGGTCACCAGCGCCGGCCTGGCCTAGCCGGCCTTGCTCCCCCCTCGCAGGGACTGCGCCGCCAGGCAGTCGATGAGGCTCGGGGACGCTCGGACTCGGGGCGCCCAGTGGCGCGGGGGCCGGAGATCCGGGGGAGTGCCCGCCGGCTGCCGCCCTGCCGTGAGGCGGCCTCCGCCTCCTGGCCCCTCTTGTCCGTGTGGGTCCGGGGCAGGGCCCAGACCTCATCGCCGCTCCCAGAGTGCCCGCAGCACCTCCCCCTGCTGACTGTGGCCTTTTGTTTTCTGGGTGACACTAGCATCAGGCGGCGTGTCCGGGTGACTAATCTCCTCCAGGCCGGGCAGCTGTCACAGGGCGGCCTGACCAGACGGGCGGGGAAAGCTGACACCCTGGGGGAGCGCTGGCAAGCCGGCGCCCGGGCAGCAGTGGGCAGCCAGGCCTTCGGGCTTCTCTCCCGGGGCGCCAAACAGACTGGAGTCAGGCAGCCCCGGGTTCGGGTCCCGGTTCTGCTGCTGATCGGCCCTGTGACCTGGGGCACGTAGGGCGCCTGTTCAGGCCTCCTTGCCCAAATGTTGCCGCCGATCCCGCCCGCCTCACGGGCTTGTGGTGGGGATCAAGCGAGATGGCAAATGGAAGTACTTAGCTCGGGCCCGTCCCGTTGTAGGTCTTCAGTCCGTGGGGCCGTTGCTGCTCTTAGTAGGGCTCCCCTCCCCGTGCCATCCCCCCTCAGGCCCAGCCCCGTAGCCCAAAAGGAAAGAGCCGACTCTCCACGGCGGCTCTGGGGTCCAGGCTTTGCCTTCACGCAGACTTGGGTTCCATCGCTGGCTCCCCATTGACTCGCTGTGGACTTCGGGCAAGTTACCTCCTTGTGCCTCAGTTTCCCATCAGGAACATGGCAGGATGCAGTACCTATTCTCCTCCATTGCTCTGGCTCATAAAATGATACGTGTGTTTGTAAAGGGCTTAGCAGAATGCCTGGCACATGGCGGGCACTCAAGAAACGTTAGCTGTGATGATAGCGATTGTAGTAGGAAGCCGAGAGCTCTCTGCCCACGCCCGTTCTCTTACCCGCAGAGCTCAGCTCCTGCCCTTCCCCGTGTCCCCTCCAGAGGCCAGGGCCTGTAACACGCAGTCTCCAGCCCTGCTTCCCCAGGCACCCTGCCTCCCGACACCCTGGCCCGTGTGCCTCTCCCCGAATACCCCCGCACCTGTGCAGGGCTGCAGCCTGCTGTTGCTCGCCCAGACTCACAGGGTCGTCGCACGTTAAAGATTATTTATTTATTTATTTGACAGAGAGAGAGATCACAAGTAGGCAGAGAGGCGGGCAGAGGGAGAGGAGGAAGCAGGCTCCCTGCTGAGCAGAGAGCCCGATGCGGGCCTCGATCCCAGGACCCTGAGATCATGACCTGAGCTGAAGGCAGAGGCTTTAACCCACTGGGCCACCCAGGCGCCCAGGGTCGTCTCACGTTAAATAGTGGGTGAGTGGGTGGTGGGAGAAACAGGCAGTAGATGCACAGCCCAGGCCTGAGCCCTCAAGCCTAGCATCTGCCACCATTTGTCCGAGGCTCGTGCCTGCCATGCCTGACTCCTGCCAGTCTCTCAGCAGGTGGATGCGGTTCTCTTGTCGGCCTCAGGCAGGTGTCCCATGGCTGTGGCTCGGACCTCTCTGTGGCTGCTAGGGCCCAGGAGATCACCGGACGGTGGGGCACAGGCATCCCTGGGCATTCCCAGGGCATCCCCCTCCCCTCCCCTCCCCCCAAGCCTCCTGGGCTTCCAGCCCTTCCCCCACCGTTCAGAAGCAGTGAGGGTGCTGTAAAGGGGCAGCCAGGGGTACGTGAGCTGGCCAAGGAAGCTGGGCCCGTGTTCAGCACAGGTCGAGGGAGGATGGTTTGAGGAAGGATGGTCCCGTGGCTTCTGCCTCCCTGCAGGAGGGAGCCCCGGGACAGAGCGTTGGGGCTTCTAGCATTGGCCCCCCCGGACAAAGTGCCTTTCACAGGCTCCCTTGATAGCAAGACCAGAAGGGTTTTCAGACATCCCCCGTCAGCCGGTACTTCCACACATGGGAGGTCCGTGGGTGCTAGGTACTAGGTACTAGGCCTCTGCAGCACGGTAAGACAGAGCAGTCTAGTACAGGACAGTTCTTTCTCGTAGCCGCTCAGAGTTAGAGATGCGCACCCAGAACGTACCCAGAAGGCTTTCCTCTTGGCTCAGGCCTCTTGTTGCTCCCCGTACAGAGTGCCCCTGGGGGAGGCCTGGGGTGGCTGTCCCCCGTCCTGAGGGCCTTGGTCCCCAGGGCCCTTTGATCCCTAAGTCACATCCTCTCCGTTTCTAGTGCCGCTGTCAGCCTGACCCCACGACTTGAGGCTGAGACAGTCTGGGGGTCGTACCCGGACTGAATTTCTTTTCAGAGAGCCTCGTTTTATTATCCTAGCTTAGTTTGTGCCGTGTCCTGGGAGGGGACACCTAAACCTGGGCTGCCCCGAGTCGGTAGCCAAACAAAGGCCCAAAGAGAGGGAAAGAAAAGGCTTATCCTCGGCCCCTCACTCTGTAGAGGCCGACTGCAACCTGGGACCCAGGACTGCGGGCTTCCAGCTTCCTTTCTTTCTTTTCCATCAGCTTCAGGCGAGTGAGCCAAAGGCCGGGTCTCTGTGGCGTCCGGTGCCTGGACAGGGGAGCCGCATGGGGAGCCAGAAGCCCCGTGTCCCCATCACTCCCGGGGCGGCATAGGGTGTGCCCGGGAGGGTGTCGGTGCCGCCCGCCACGGTCAGCGCGGGCTCCCCTGGGGAGTCCATGGTACCCTCGGACACCGTGTTGGTGGAGGGCAGGGGACGGGGACCCTCCCCCTTCCTCCGCGCCCCCGTTCTCTGCTCAGAGGGCCGAGGCTGTGGCTGGGCTCCTGGGCGCAGGGTGGGCCGCAGCCCGGCCCAGGCCCTGACGCTCCCGGTCTCTGCCCGCAGCCGTCTGCCTGCCCCGGCCATGGAGACCTTCTTTAGGAGACGCTTCCAGCGGAAGGCGCCCGGCCCCGGGGAGGGGCAGCGGCGGCCCAGCGGCGTGGGGCTGCCCACAGGCAAGGCCCGACGCCGCTCCCCTGCCGGCCAGGCGTCCTCGTCGCTGGCCCAGCGGCGCCGCTCCAGCGCACAGCTCAGGAGGAGATCG
>LNAC01000205.1:1445918-1458936 GCA_002007465.1 Ailurus styani
AGGATGTGGCCGGCGCGACCCTGGGTGCCCCCCAGCCGGGCGCCGCGAGGCTGGGGCCCTCCTCGCCCCGGGGCCCCCTCGTGCCCATGCTTCGCTGCCTGCGCCGGCGCCGAGCGTCCTCCCACCTGCTCCCCGCCGACGTGGTGTACGACCGCGCCCTGTGGGGCCTGCACGGTTACTACCGGCGCCTCAGCCAGCAGCGGCCCCCGGGCCAGCACCCTGCCGCTGGGGGCCGAAGAGCCTCAGGCGCCACTGCTGGCGCCCTGGGGCCCGCCCGTGTGCGCCCACTGTCCCGCAGGCGGCAGGTGGCCCTACGGCGCAAGTCGGCGGGACCCCAGACCTGGAGTGCCCTGCTTGCGTAGGTATAGCTGCGGCTGGCAGGGCGAGTGTGCAGACCCCGAGGGGGCCGGCCTGGAGGAGGGACCTCCTGGCTCTGGCTGGCCTGAGGGCGCCCCAGCCTTGGGGATAGCTCTGGACAGTGCCTGGAAGCCAGCGCACCCCACAAGGGCCATGAGGGGGGCCGAGTCTCCTGGAGGGAACCTCTCAGAGTCCTAGGCTGCTGTGGGGCATCCCCTACCCTCCTTGTTGAGGGCTTGGCCCAGGGGTTGAAGTCGCAGCCAGGGCAGAAATCCCAGGTAAGGGGGGGAGGGAAGCAGAGTCGCCAGGCGCTCAGCTGGCCTCAGCGTTCTCCTTTTCTGTAGGAAAGCCATCACCAAGTCAGGCCTCCAGCACCTGGCACCCCCTCCTCCCACTCCTGGGGCCCTGTGCAGCGAGCCGGAGCGGCAGATCCGGAGCACTGTGGACTGGAGCGTGAGTGGCAGGGTGCTGGGAGGGAGGGACGGAGGGTACCAGCCCCTGCTGGGCTTGGGGGCAGCTGCGTGAGGAGCCCATGGGCCTTTGGGATCAGGGCCGACCCGCTGGGGTGGCCACATTTGAGCCAGGCCCTCAAGAGCAGGGATGGTGGGAAGGGTGCCCGGTTGGCTCCGTTGGTGGAGCTTGCGGCTCTTGATCTCAGGGGTTGTAAGTTTGAGCCCCACGCTGGGTGTAGAGATTACTTAAAATTTTTTTTAATCTTCAAAAAAAAAAAAAAAGAATAGGGACAGTGGGGAAACAGGATGGAGCAAAGTACACTGTGGTGGCCGGAGCAGGTTTGTCTTGGGGGAGAGGTCAGTGGGTAGGGCAGGGCGGGGACTGACTGATGGGCCGCGTAGCAGGTCTGCACTGAGCATGCTTATCTCGTGGTCTAGGAGTCTGCGACGTATGGGGAACACATCTGGTTTGAGACCAACGTGTCAGGGGACTTCTGCTATGTTGGGGAACAGTATTGCATAGCTAAGATGCTGGTGAGTGAGCTCCGGGTGGCAGGCTGCCCCCTGCTGGTGGAGCGCATCTAGAAGCCCGTGGGTGGACCTCTGCTGGCCTGGCAGTGGTAGCCCCTGGAAGGGAAGGTGGGAACCAGACACTCACCTGAGTGCCCCTGCTGGGGGCTGCCTGAGGACGGCAGGAGGGAGGGGGGCTGTGTTCTGATGCCAGAACCGGGAAGTCCCAGTGAGCACAGAGGGCAGCTGTGCTGGGGCACATGGGAGGATTTCTCTTCCCGCCCTGGGGCAGCGTCCTGGATGGAGTCACCTGGTGCCTCAGGGCCCTCTCTTCGTTTTCTGCAGCAGAAATCAGTATCCCGGAGAAAGTGTGCAGCCTGCAAGATCGTGGTGCACACCCCCTGCATCGAACAGCTGGAGAAGGTGAGGACAGGGGCTCGGCCCTGCCCGCCCCTCCCTGCGGGTGCTGGAAGCATCTCAGTGCACACACATGTGCGTCTCCACGCGCATATTCACGTGACAAGCCTTGCCTGCCAGGAATGGCCCAGCGTGCGTGGTGGGAGGAGCCAAAGACCCTGGAGCTGGAATGCTTGCATTTGAGTCCTGTCTCCTCCTTTTTATCTACCCTGTCCCCGCTGCCCTGAACAAGCCTGGCACAGAGTGGGGCTCGCTGTTACTCAGCGCGATGAATTAATGAGTGACGGCCCAGGCACCATTTTCCCCGTGCCTGAGTTCACATCTAGGAGGGGCCGTTGTCTTGCTGAAGCGGGGCTCCGTCCGCTACATGCCGCTGCTCTCGAGGCCTTTCCCTGAGGACTGTTGTCCACAGTGTGTCGACAGCTGGTGGCGTGTGTGGGCCCTGTGCTTCTAAAGGGAAGTAGAGGCAGCACTGGGGAGGCAGGTCCGGGCCGAGGGCGGGAGGGCTCCCCAGCTCAGAAACCCCGGTCAGCACGTGGGAGAGCCTGTAGGACTAGGAACCGCACGAACAAGGCTAGAACGAGGCTGACGTGGGCCACTTGCCCCAGACCGACTCCCAGAGTGAGGTTTCCCCGCACCTGTGCCGAGGCTGAAGCAGGCACAGCTGGGAAAAGAGAAGCAAACATAGCCCTAGGCGTTCCAGAGCCCAAGGTGGAAACCAAACCAGTTTCCACGAATGAGCTAATGGTCTCCAGGGAGCGGCCAGCACAGGTCTGCAGACAAGGATCCGGGTGCCTGCACGTGCCTAGGCCGGGAGCGCTGGAGGACAGGGGGAGTCTGGGAGGAGGAAAGCACGCTGCCTTTTGGTGCCGGAGGGGTGGGCAGAACACTCCCAGGGTCCCCCATCCCAGGGTAGTGAAAGAGGAAGGAAAGAGTCCTGGCTCGTGGAGCGGAGGCAGGGCATGCGGGAGGGCTTCCGAGAAGAGGTGCCTTACATGTTGGGGGCTCCCAGGGTGCTTTGGGGCCGTCCCTGCCCTGTGAGGGTGAGTCTGAGTGACACTCTCCTGGAGTAGGTAGCTACATGCCTGAGCCCCTGAAAGGAGGTGCTGACACTTGCGGGGGGTCATTGCAATGTTTCACAGATAAATTTCCGCTGTAAGCCGTCCTTCCGTGAATCAGGTTCCAGGAACATCCGTGAGGTAAGTGCCTAGGGTAGTTATGGGTGAGGAGGCCCCACGTTTCCTGAGTGGCCCTCTCATTGTGACCAGAGTGCCACTGGGGAACGCAGCCCCCCCTTGAGGCTCCTCGGGGGCCCAGGGAGGTGCAGGGCTGAGGCTCAGCGAGGGCCTGGATGGGGAAGGCCTGGCAGGCCCTGCCCGCAGAGAGGGGGAGGCACCCCCTGCCTCTTGCGCCTCCCTGCTCTTCTTCCCTGGCCGGAGCCTCGGCCCCTACCTGGAGGCCACGGAGAGACGTCTCCAGCCACTCTCCCCTCCCCCACGGCCACACAGGGCAGGGAGCCCCCCACAGCCGCACAGCTTGCGTTCACGTAGTGAGGGGCGCAGGCCACACTCAGGGCTCGCGCCTCCCCACCCTCACTGCAGTGGTACTCTCTCCTCCCCCGCCAGCCCACCTTCGTGCGCCACCACTGGGTGCACCGGCGACGCCAGGATGGCAAGTGTCGGCACTGTGGGAAGGTGAGGCGCCGCCCCCCGGCCCTGGCCCCTGCGGCCCCTGAGCCTCGGGCCGTGCGTCCCGTGTGACCTGCCCGTCGTCGCTGCGGCGTCTCCTGCATGCAGAGTCCTGGGGCTCACTCCCAGCCTGGCTGCGGCGCCCAGTCAGTCCCAAATCGCCCGGGTCTGTGGACGGAGCAGGAGAGCAGGGAAGAAAGCAGGCTTCCAGTGCCGTGTATCTGGACTGCCTGGGAGCCAGGCGGGTGCCCCCTGAGAACTGTCCTCATTTGGTGCCTGAGCACGGTGTTGGTTGAGCCCCTGTTGGGTGCTGAGCCCTGAGCGGGGTAGTGAGGTCCCTGCCTTCCTGGGGGTGGATGTGGCTTGAAGACAGACTCTGCGGGCGGCCTTCCTGAGCAGTCCACAGTGCGGCGGCCACTTACTCATGGTCTGCTTCTGCACTGTTTCCCTCAGTAAGCGTAGGCTCTAGAAGGTCCCGGGGCCTCGCCCCTCTTTCCTCTGCTCGCTTTCAGTGCCGAGCTCAGGGTCCGGCACACAGCAGGCCCTCAGTAAGTGTCCGTGGAGTGAACAAGGGAATGAACGTGACAGGTGCTGTTAAGAAGTGTGAAGCACTCTAAGCATATGCTGGGGGGCCTCGGGGCCAGGCAGGAGGGGTCTCCACTGGCAGGAGTTAGCTGTGACCCCTTCTAGAAGGTCGGGTGTGTGCACCCAGCTCCTTGCAGTTAACCTCACAGAATTGCAGGCCTCCCTGCTCCAGGGGCTCATGTGACAGTAGTTTTACTTTTTTTTTTTTTTTTTTTTAAAGATTTTATTTATTTATTTCACAGAGGGAGAGAGATCACAAGGAGGCAGAGAGGCAGGCAGAGAGGTNCAGAGAGCCCGATGCGGGCCTCGATCCCAGGACCCTGAGATCATGACCTGAGCCGAAAGCAGAGGCTTTAACCCACTGAGCCACCCAGGCGCCCAGTAGTTTTACTTTTTAAAAATGGGCTCAGTTTCCCTGGGTGGAGAGAGGTTGGCCACGGGGGAGGGGCTGGGCCTGCTGCTCTGGGCCCGGCCGCTGGTGCCCCAACCACCCTCTCCACCACAGGGCTTCCAGCAGAAGTTCACCTTCCACAGCAAGGAGATCGTGGCCATCAGTTGCTCCTGGTGCAAGCAGGCCGTGAGTGGTGCTCGCCCAGGCCCCGGAGGCTGTCCCCTGGGCGGCACTGGGTGGGGGGCCCCCCGGGCGGCAGCTCAGGCCCAGCTCAGCTGCACCCCTCCCACCCCCCCAGTACCACAGCAAGGTGTCCTGCTTCATGCTGCAACAGATAGAGGAGCCGTGCTCCCTGGGCGTGCACGCAGCTGTGGTCATCCCCCCCACCTGGATCCTCCGTGCCCGCAGGCCCCAGGTGAGTCCTGCCGGCACCTGGGACCCCACCCAACACACACACACGCGCGCGCGGGCTCTGCCAGCCCACCTGCCCTGTCCCCAATGCCCCTGCTTCCCTTGCAGAATACCCTCAAGGCAAGCAAGAAGAAAAAGAGAGCATCCTTCAAGAGGAAATCCAGCAAGAAAGGGCCAGAGGTTGGTCCTGGACCTGGGTGGGCTGCTGGAGGGGAGCAGGAAAGAGGGGCCTCTTTGTTGACATACTGAGCCCTCTGGTGGGCTCTGGGCCTCCGAGGAAGGTGGGAGGCCAGATCCGAGTTGCCTCTCTGTGGCCAGGCCCCCCTTAAGGTCTGCCCGGGAGGCGGAACGTGAGGGGGCACCGCCGAGAACGGGGATGAGGTCTGCCAAGTCAGGGTAGAGCTTTACAGTCTCTCTGTCTCCAAGGAGGGCCGCTGGAGACCCTTCATCATCAGGCCCACCCCATCCCCCCTCATGAAGCCCCTGCTGGTGTTTGTGAACCCCAAGAGTGGGGGCAACCAGGTACGCACCGCCTCCCCTCTCCACTGGGAGCCTCCAGGGGAGGAGCGGGCTCAGGTTCAGGGAGGGGCACCCCTCCCCGCCCCCGCAGCTGCTCCCAGGTTCCACTGCAGGCTCCTAACCCCTTCCCTCTGGCCCAGAGATCCTGAGGAAGTTGGAGCCTGTCTCCACCCCTCACCCCTTGCTGGGCCTGGTTCCCCCTGCCCCACTCCTCCCCACCCACTGCAGTCCCAGGCCCTACCTGACTCCCCCGGTCCCCCGCAGGGCGCTAAGATCATCCAGTCCTTCCTGTGGTATCTCAACCCCCGACAAGTCTTTGACCTGAGCCAGGGAGGGCCCAAGGAGGCGTAAGTACTTGCCGCGGCTCGGTGGGGGCTCGGTGGGGACTCGGTGGGGACGGTGGGGAGGCCTTGCCTGGCACAGGGGGCCAGGCCCACACCCCCAGCCCTGTTCCCGTCCTCTGACTCCAGGCTGGAGATGTACCGCAAAGTGCACAACCTGCGGATCCTGGCGTGTGGCGGCGACGGCACGGTGAGTCCTCCAGCCGCTCCTCGGGCCACTCGGGCAGGGGCCTGAGCCACGCCGCTCTGACCGGCCTCTTCTGCTCTGCCCCCCGCCCTCCAGGTCGGCTGGATCCTCTCCACGCTGGACCAGCTGCGCTTGAAGCCCCCACCGCCTGTTGCCATTCTGCCCCTGGGCACCGGCAATGACTTGGCCCGTACCCTCAACTGGGGTGGGGTAAGAGCCCGGAGGTGGGAAGCTGGGAGGGGGGGCGCTGCGCGGCTGGGGGGATGCTCTCTCCAGGAGAGGCTCAGTTCCTGGCCTGTCCCACCAGGGCTACACGGACGAGCCCGTGTCCAAGATCCTGTCCCACGTGGAGGAGGGGAATGTGGTGCAGCTGGACCGCTGGGACCTCCGCGCCGAGCCCAACCCCGATGCGGGGCCGGAGGAGCGCGACGAGGGCGCCACCGACCGGGTAGGCCGGCCGGGGCGGGGGCGGTGCTGTCCGGGGGCGCGGGGGGAGCCCACCCTCCTACGTGCGGGCTCTGGGGCTTTGGACAGACCTCTCCGTTTCCCCAGTCCCCAGCCTCCCCTGCGCAGTGCCAACAGCGGCACCCCACAAGCTGGCTCTTACTCAGCCACGGGGCAGATAGTCACTGAATGCCCACCACGTGCCACGCACCATTTCAAGCACCAACGAAACAAAGTCCTCATCCTCACGGAGCCCCCACAGAATATGGCACTTTGGGAAGAAGGGTTGGGAGGCTGGAAAGCCAGGGAAGAGAGTGCGAGCGGGGCCCCAGCGTTTTGTATACTGGGCCCTCGGGAAGCCCCACGGGAGCTGGGAGCCGAGGGGGCGGAAGCCGAGGCAGGCCGCAGGCTAGAGGGAAGAGCAGGCTTCCAACCCCGCATGGGCCAGGCCGGCCTGGCGGCCCCGGCCCGGAGCAGGCCAGAGCAGGGAGGTGGCTGTGAGGCCCAGCCCTCATGCTGGGCCCTTGACCTTTTTCCAGCTGCCCCTGGATGTCTTCAACAACTACTTCAGCCTGGGCTTTGATGCCCACGTCACCCTGGAGTTTCATGAGTCTCGAGGTGGGCAGCCACTTGCCAGGAAAGCATCGGGAGGCTGGGGCAGGGAGGACACAGGAGGGTCCCCGAGAGGGTCAGAACTTGCCCCCGCCAGTTCCCAGCCCTCTCTCCCAGCCTGGGAAGCCCCAGCAGGTTCAGAGTGACTGACTGTCCCTGTTTCTTGTCGCCACCCAGAGGCCAACCCAGAGAAATTCAACAGCCGCTTTCGGAATAAGATGTTCTATGCCGGGGTGAGTCTGGGGTCTGCCAGCAGCAGGCCCTCTGCTGCCCCCACCCGCCTCCACGCCCCCCATTCTACCGCCTGTGCGCCCCATGCACCTGTGTCTGGCAGGCCACAGGACCCCTGCCGGCAGTGGTGAGAGAAAGTCCCTGTCGCCAGATGGTGACGCCCTCTCTCTCCCACAGACAGCCTTCTCTGACTTCCTGATGGGCAGCTCTAAGGATTTGGCCAAGCACATCCGAGTGGTGGTAAGTGGGCCAGGCTGGCAGGCAGAGTGGGCGGCCCCAGCGGGGAGGAGGGTATATGCGGGTATATACCCTAGCCACCCCCCATTCCTGCCTGCAGTGTGACGGAACTGACCTGACCCCCAAGATTCATGACCTGAAACCCCAGTGCATCGTTTTCCTGAATATCCCCAGGTGAGGCAGGGAGGGCTCTGTGTGTGCCCCGATGTCTCCAACCTGCACGACTGTCCTCTGAAGGCCCTGTGTCGCCTTCCCCTGCAGGTACTGCGCAGGCACCATGCCCTGGGGGCACCCTGGGGAGCACCACGACTTTGAGCCCCAGCGGCACGACGATGGCTACCTCGAGGTCATTGGCTTTACCATGACGTCCCTGGTGAGTAGGCCAACGTGGGACCTGCCTGGAGCCCTGGCCCTGTCCCCACGGTGACCAGGAGCACTGCCCCAAGATGGAAAGGTGGGGGGAGTCACCAAACTTCCCTTCACCGGCCAGCACGAGAGAACTCGTGTTCATCTCCCTGGCTGGCGTCTCTCCCTCCCTTCTTTGGCCAGGGTCTCACTCTCCCCTCCCCTCTCCGACTGGGGTCTTCCCCCTCCTCCCTCCCCTCTCCGACTGGGGTCTTCCCCCTCCTCCCTCCCCTCTCCGACTGGGGTCTTCCCCCTCCTCCCTCCCCTCTCCGACTGGGGTGTTGTCCTCCTTCCGCTCTCTGTCTGGGGGGTTACCGTCGCTGTGTTCCCTGGCCGGAGCATCCTTGCAGGGAACAGAGCCCGGGGCCCCGCCAGCCCTGCCCGGGCTCCTGACCTGAGCCTTCTGCGCCCACAGGCGGCGCTGCAGGTGGGCGGGCACGGCGAGCGGCTGACACAGTGCCGCGAGGTGGTGCTCACCACGTCCAAGGCCATCCCAGTGCAGGTGGACGGCGAGCCCTGCAAGCTCGCAGCCTCGCGCATTCGCATCGCCCTGCGCAACCAGGCCACCATGGTGCAGAAGGCCAAGCGGCGGAGCGCCGCGCCCCTGCACAGCGAGTACGGTCCCCTCCCGGCCACCGCCACTCTGCCCCTCTCTCGAGCCGCGGTTTCCCCAGCTGGACAGGGGCCTCCGCGTCGCTGGGCCGTGGGGAGGGGGGGCGGCGCCCCGCTGGGGACCCTTCCCGAGTGCCCTCTTGCCGCCCGCGCCCCAGCCAGCAGCCCGTGCCGGAGCAGCTGCAGGTCCAGGTGAGCAGAGTCAGCATGCACGACTACGAGGCCCTGCACTACGACAAGGAGCAGCTCAAGGAGGCCTGTGAGTGGCGGGGGGGGGGGGGGGGGGANGGCCGGGAGGGGATGGCCAGCCGCTGACGGCCTGCTCTGTCCACCAGCCGTGCCGCTGGGCACCGTGGTGGTCCCCGGAGACAGCGACCTGGAGCTCTGCCGCGCCCACATCGAGAGGCTCCAGCAGGTGAGGGGGTCGGGAGCTGCCCCGCCCGGGCCCGCCCGCCCTGGTCTCTGTTCCCTGCCAACTCCCGGCCCTGGCTTCTCTCGGCAGGAGCCCGAAGGTGCTGGAGCCAAGTCCCCGACCTGCCAGAAACTGTCCCCCAAGTGGTGCTTCCTCGATGGTGAGTGGCCCCGAAGGACCAGCTCCTGACGGTCCCCGGCTGTGTCCTGCCCCCTCCCGCAGGGCTCCTGGGGGCGGGGGGCAGCAGACCCTCTGGGCCTGGATGCAGGCCTCCTGCCGCCTCAGACAGCTCTCTGCCTCCCTCACAGCCACCACTGCCAGCCGCTTCTACAGGATCGACCGGGCCCAGGTGAGCCCCGCACAGTCCGTCAGGCCAGCCCGGGACCCGGGGGCGGGGGGGTGCCGGGGTGGCCTGCCTCTGGCCCACCCGCCCTTCGTCCTGCAGGGTAGTGCCTGCACACCTGCTCCCACGCCCGGATGGGGTGTAGGCCCGCTGTCCACAGGCAGAGGGAGCCGGCGTGCCCAGAAAAGTCTGGCCGGATCGGGCGTGGGCCTTGGAGCACAGGGGCCACCCAGTGAGCCCCAGAGGTGAAGGCACTAGTGGCCAGGTGCTAGGTGACCCAGGCAGAGGCTTAGCAGTGGGAAGGAGCTGGGAAGGCAGGGGGAAGAGAGACCGGCAGGGCCCCCTCACCCAGCTTCTGCCCGCTGCTGTCCGTGCTCCCGGCGGAGGCCTCTCCGGGTCCGCTGGCCTGGCTGCATCCGCACTCACCCCATCGGCTGCCCTGGGAGGTCCTGACTCGGCCCCTGACCTCCCCGCCCACAGGAACACCTCAACTATGTGACTGAGATCGCACAGGACGAGATTTATATCTTGGATCCTGAGCTGCTGGGGGCATCGGCCCGGCCTGACCTCCCAACCCCCACCTCCCCTCTCCCCACCTCCCCCTGCTCACCCACGCTCCGGTGAGTCCTGCGTCTCAGCCCCCTGGCTCGAAACCCCACCTACAAGCCGGTACCTCCTGACGTCCTGCCTTCAGCGCCAGACACGTGTCCCGTGTCCTGCTAGCTGCTGGGTCCCCACGGACCCCTCCCTGGTGGAGTCACTGGTGGAGAACCGAACCTGCCCAAAGCCCAGCTGGCCAGCCCTTTGCCCCCCGGGGCAGTGGCGTCACCATCCAGCCCGCTGCACTGGTCAGAGACCCGGGCTCCCCCTCTGACCTCTCCTCTGCAAGTCCTGTCCGCCGTCCCCACCATCCGAGCCTGGGCCTCCAACCTCTCCTCCTTCCCCGCCGCCCGGCGCCGTGCCCTTCCTGGCCCTTTGCGGCCTCCTCCCCGCCGGCCTCTGCCCTGCCCTTGCCGCCTCAGAAAGGTCCGCTGTCCCTCATCAAGCTCCCCGCTGCGCTCAGGCCTCAGCTCGGGGGTTCCCTCCCCAGAGAAGTCTCCCCAGGAGCCCCGGCTGACGCTGCTGTGAGATCACACCACCCCGAGGTCTCGTGCTCTTCGTAGCCCTTCCTGCTCTGAGGCCTTGTTTGTTCGGTGACTTGTCTCCCTGACTAGAATGTAAGCTCCGTGAGAGCAAGCTCTCCGTGTGTCTCGTTCTCTGCTGTCACCAGCTGCCGGCACAGCACCTGCTCTGTAGGGAGCACTCAATAAACTGTTGACAGAACACAGGGCGCCCGCTGGTTGGGGGGGTGACAGCGGTCTCTGGGCCCCCTCTCATCCTGCTCTGCTTGCAGGTCACTGCCAGGGGATGCGGCGCCCCCTAAAGGTGAGGCCTCACCCTTCTCCCTGGTCCAGGGTTGGGGGCGGGGTGGAGCCCACACACAGCCTCCCACAGCCACAGCCGGCCAGGGCCCTGGGGTCACCCGGCCCCCAGCCTAGCGTGCGCGTCCCGGGCAGGCCCGCACCTCCGGCCGGCACGTCTGTGCACCCACACAGGGCCGGGTGTGCGGCCCCCGAGTGTGACGGGCAGGTGTTCCGTGCAGGTGAGGAGCTGATTGAGGCTGCCAAGAGGAACAACTTCTGTAAGGTACTAGGCGGCGCTGGGCTCCTCTGCCCGCGACCCCACAGCCCCGAGCTCACACGCCCCGGGGGGCAGGGCCTCGGGGTGGGGCCGAGTGGGCCTGTCAAGGAGCTGTCAGCTGTCATCCGCTGGCCCTCCACAGGCTCTCCATGTGATTGTCGCATTCCGCCTTGCCCCTGTCCAGCTCACAGCGTCCCCTCGGAGGGGCTTCTTAGCACAGTCTGCCTGTCCCCAGTGCTCAGGAAGGAGCGAGTCTTAGGGGATCCACAGGCCTCAGGGCTCGGGGGTCAGTGCTCCTGGGGAGTCCAGAAGCCCAGGGTCTCTCCCCTGCACCCCAGAAACACCCCGAGAGGGATGATGCGTGTGAGCGCAGTAGTGTCAGGCCTGCGGCTTTGGTGTATTGGGGGACATCTCTGTGGCTGGCAGGAGGGTGGCCCTGAGGAGGCCTATCCCTGCTCTGCCTCCTGCCCTCAGCTCCAGGAGCTGCACCGCGCTGGGGGCGACCTCATGCACCGGGACGAGCAGAGCCGCACGCTCCTGCACCATGCCGTCAGCACGGGCAGCAAGGACGTGGTCCGCTACCTGCTGGACCACGGTGAGCTGGGCCACCAGGGTCCCCGGGCCAGGGCCAAGGCGGGTGGAGGGGAGGCTGCCAGGCTTCTCTGACCGCCCCCTCCCCTCTCCTCCAGCCCCCCCAGAGATCCTTGACGCTGTGGAGGAGAAGTGAGTATCCGGGCAGCGCGAGACCTTGGTCACCCTGGAAACTGCCCCGTCTTCGTCCAGCCCCTCCCACTCGGCTGGTCAGAGCCCAGAAGCCCTTCCAGGCCCCATCCCTGGCCGCGCGGCCCCAGCTCCCCTCTCTGCCTGATGGCGCCCCAGTGGCGGACGAGAGGGCCCCCAGGACAGGATGGGGGTCCACAGCCAGCCCCTGTTTCCACAGCGGGGAGACCTGTCTGCACCAGGCCGCGGCCCTGGGCCAGCGCACCATCTGCCACTACATCGTGGAGGCGGGGGCCTCGCTCATGAAGACGGACCAGCAGGTGAGCAGCCGCGCCGGGAGTCCACGCGGGCACAGGGCAGCCTTCTCCCCAGCTCGGGCCTTGTGAGCGGGGAACCGGGAAGGAGGGCCGCCTCTGAGGACTGGAAGCTGCCCCTCCACCAACACCGCCCGGACTCTGAGAAACCTGAGCCTGCCGTGGCGAGGGGGTGTCGGGGCGGGGGGAGCCCATGACCGCCTGTCCTCTGAAGCTTTTCCTTTCCTCACTGGCCACCTGGAAGGGAGGTGTCCCCTGCCCTCTCTAAGGCCCCGGAAGTGACCGCCGCCGCCCCCTCCTCCAGGGCGACACTCCCCGGCAGCGGGCCGAGAAGGCTCAGGACACGGAGCTGGCGGCCTACCTGGAGAACCGGCAGCACTACCAGATGGTCCAGCGGGAGGACCAGGAGACAGCCGTGTAGCTGCGGGGCCGGGGCCACAGGAGGGACCGGGCCGCCAGAGGGGGAGCCCCCCATCGCCCACCTCACTGCCACATTCCAGTCAGACGACCACGGGGGGACCCGTGCCCCAGGGAAGGAGCCCCGTGCTGCCCCCTGAGGAGCTGCCCAGGCCCAGGGCTGGACTCTGAGGAGCTGGGGGATGTCACCTGGCCCCCCGAGGCCCCAGCCCGACCCGGGGCTGACAGGGGAACAGGAGACTGCACTGGACCGGGCAGGCCTTTGGGGGACTGGGGCTGGACCACTTCAGGGTGGCCCTCACCCTCCTCCCTGCAGCGGGGGCCCTCACCGGGCCTTGGGGTAGAGGGGACGGCCGCGGGGCTTGGGGCCCTTCAGGGAGCCTTCCGGAAGAGGCTTCCTCGGCTTCCTAAGCTACCCGGTTGGCGAGGGCCCTGACTGAGCCTGGTGGCTTGGGCCCTCTCTCCTGCCCCGACCCCACCGGCCCCCGGGCTTCCTCCCCGGGACACAGAACCTGCTGCGTTTGCCTGCCCGCTGCCCTGCTTGGCGCCCACCCCCAGAGACCCTCCCCGTGTACCCAGTCATTTCATCACCGACTGTGTGGCCTGGGGGTTGGAGTGGGGGCTCTCGTGGTGACATGTTTACAGCTGGGTGTGACTCAGTAAAGTGGATTTTTTTCCTTTCTGCTCTTCTTTTCTTGCGGAGGAGGTCTTCCAGAAGGAGCTGGATCTGGTG
>LNAC01000205.1:1471163-1486076 GCA_002007465.1 Ailurus styani
GAGGGGGGCGGTGGAGGCGGGTAAGGCAGTGGAGGGGAGGCGGCAGGAGCTGCCAGAGAAGGGGCGGGAACTGGGGCAAGAGCCGGAGGGGCGGGGCTTTTGGTGTGGAGTTCTCCATCCTGAATGAAGAGGTCGTTCGCTGCTCCCCGGGGCAGCTGGAATTGGCTATTTAGGCTTAGAGTGAGAAGCCATCGTCCTTTATGTGAATGATCTGGTCTCCCATGAGCCTCATAACCCAGGACGAAAGAAGCTGTTGTTCTTACCCCCACTTCACAGGTGAGGAAACGGACTCAGTTGGCAATCAGATGACAGTCCTGCCCTTGTTCCACTTTGCCATACCTCTCCTAGGGTCCAGGAGAGGGTGGTGCTCCTAGGAAGGTGGAATTGTGGTGTGTGAGTGTGTGTGTGTGTATGTGTAATGGGGAGAGGGGGAGGCCACATAAAATTAAACAGGGGAAACAAGCCAGGCCAAGGACTGGAGGCCACAAAAATCAGAAATGCCTCCAACCACTGCCTTGAGTTCTTCTGGAATCTGTCAGGCAAAGTTGCTTGTTTCCCTGAAATTCTTACCATGGGGTAGAGTTGACCCCTCCAATCCCAGACCCAACAGTGGAACTCTGGAGAGCTGAGTTGGGGACCGGGGGACCTGGTTTTGTCTTTGTTTTCTGCCTTTGACTCAACTGAGTTCATAGATAATTTGGGTCTATAGAACTCCCCTGAACCGAATTCCTCATCTCCAAGTGGGATTGCCAAACTTCGCCCTGCTGACCTCACAACATTGTTATGACAGGCAAGGGGCCCTGAGGCTCTACAACTAGTAGGGGAGCCTCTATCCACCAGGCAAGGGCTTTCTAAAGAAGGAAAGGGATTGATGTGGGGACAGAAAGGTTTGACAGGTAGTTGCTGGGCTCCTCATTGGCCAGACAGGACAGAGGCAAGGCTGGAGGACCAAAGTTGGATCCTCTCATCCACAAGGCCTCTTCATACCCTGTTTTCCAAAATAACAGAGCAAGTCGGGTTCTCATCTGGGTTCAAACCCTGGCTCAGTTAGTTTTGTGTTGGGGGGGTGGTATCAGTACCCATCTTGGAGGGTTTCTGTAATGACGATGGAGATAATATACACTGAGTCCTTGGCACGTGGTTTACACTAAACAAATTCATAGTCCCTACAGTCAGACTAAGGAATTCTTCCTCTCCTGGGGGTTGGGGCGGGAGGGATACATGGGTAGAGGGAGGGATTGCAGTGGGGCAATCCTTCTGTCCTTCAATGAGTAGTTCAAATCCCACCTCTTCAAAGAAGTCTGGCCCTAACCACTCCAGGGCTCTCTGACCTAGAATGACTTGAAATTATAGAGTTCCAAGTAACTGTAAGAGGTTACATAATACAAGCTCTCTATCCTACTACAAGGTAGGAAAGTGAAGGAGAGAAAAGGCAAGTGGCTTGCCCAAGGTCACACAGCTGGCTGATGTGTCTTAGTCCAGTCTTATAATGTTCTAGAAAATTCTAGCATTCATAACTATGTAATAGCTCTCTACACACTGTTCTGAATTACTTGCTTGCCCATTTAATCTTTTGGCTTTGTCTCTGCTAGGACAGTAATTCTACAAGCCCCAGAGCACCTGGGACAGAATCGGGCACACAAGAGATAGTCAAGAAATAGCTTGTTGCTCGGGCACCTGCGTGGCTCAGTCAGTTGAATGTCTGCCTTTGGTTCAATTCATGATCCCAGGGTCCTGGGATCGGGGCCGCCTCAGGGCTACCTGCTCAGTGGGGAGCCTGCTTCTCCCTCTTCCCCTCTACCCCCCTCCCCAACTCCTGCTCGCTAATAAATACAATCTTTAAAAAAAAAAAGAGAGACAGAGAGAAAAGAAATAGCTGTTGCTGGCAAAAAACCCTGGGGTGGCTGTTTTTCTTGTATACTTTGTAAGAGTCAGGGCAAATATCCTTCTCCCACTTTCTAACTGGATTGAAACTCAAAGTGGCCAACGCCCACAACTACAGTGGGCCCCTCAGCCACTGTACTAAGGACACAGAGTAAAAGGAACCTGGGCAGCCAGCAAATGGCATCTTAGAGGGATGCCTGGAGACAAGCCCAAGCCCCCCAGCTGGCCAGCCCAGACCCCCATGACGGGTGGTTTCCGGGACCTGCGAGGGTCCAGCTTTTCGGTCAGTCACGGTCACACCTTCATTCCAGACCCACAGTCCTGGGTAGGAAGCAATCAGGATGAGGGCCTTTCCATCATTCCTACCTACCCCCCGTCACTGTTAAGGCTGCCTCAATCCTTAGCAAACCCGGGGGAAACAGGAAGTGGTGGGGCAAAGAGCCCCGGTGACAAGCACATGGGGCAGCCCATACCTGACCGGCTGCTTCTGCTGAGGCGACAGACCGGGCTCCCCACATAGGAGAGCAGCACCTTTAACCCACTTANCCACCCTCCCCCCCCAAATCACCACCCCCGCCTCCGTCCTCCATGGAAACAAACAGAGAGGAGCCTGGTGAGGGGCATGTCATCATTTTAATGATGCAGATCTTTGGTGTTTCCCTCATTAGCAGTCAGACTATCCCCTCTCCTCCCACCACAATGTTTCTATGATGAGTTACAAACAGAAAAGAAATCACATTTTCATACTAAAAACAAAATAATCAGAGCCTTGATTTCTCCACTAGAAACTACACGTACAGTTCAAGATTCCACATGCAACACCTTAAGTCACAGACCGAGACCTCACACTCTGACCTGGAGTCTCATCCCCTCCCCCAGCCTGGGGCTGGCTTTGGCCTGGGCTCACGTAATACTGCTACCCACAGGTGCTCCTCTGAGGGCCGGGGGGCAGGGGGAGAGAAGCTCGGTGGACAAGCCCCGGGGGCTGGCCAGCCTACACCCCCCCACTCCTGAGTGAGGACCTGCCCACCATCCCTTGACCCCATCCTGTATCAGGCAAGCAGGCTGCCCCCTCCACTCCATGGCTGTCCCCCATTAGTAAGTGCAGGAAGGCCCTGTCTTCAGGAATCCGGGAGCCTGGCCTGACCCCTGACTGTGGTCTCTGTGGGGTAAGACGATCAAGAGAGGCTGAAGCTCTGGAAGGCTCGGAAGTGGAGGTGGTTCCTGGGGGGCCAGGCTGCTCCTCCTGCTCTTGGGCTCCTAGGGGCTCTGCCCATGCAACGGGGGGACAGGGCAAAGCTGCCCCACTGGCCATTGTCCCGGAGGGTTTGGCCCAGATCTGGAAGACAGTTCACCCTTCTGGGACTCTCTGCCCAGGGGTGAGTCTCTTAAGCCATGTTTCTAGAAGAAAGGAGGGGTTCATGGCAGGGATACCCACTTCCTCCTCCCTTCACGCGGAACGCAGCAGTATGGCTCTCCTGGGCTCCAGATCCTGGAAGGTTCTAGTCCCCTGAGGCAAGCCTTGCCCATTTGACTGCCTCATGCCCACTGCCTCTGACTTCACTCGACCCCCCACCCTCTTGCTCCTGTTCCCTGATGCAGCCCGCAGCTCTTCCGCGTGGACAGTTCCCAGTCAGCTGTGAGGTCCGGTTTCTGCTCAGCGGTTCGAGGGGGAAGCACCAGTGCACACACGGGTCTCTACCTGTTCCGTGGCTCCCTGCTGGGGCCCGCAGCTTCCCCCCTGCCGCTGCCGCCGCTGCCATCAGCAAGGTGGTTGTTATTGGTCAGGTCGCAGTGCAGGGTTGGTCCTTCGGTGGCGGGAATGGGGAGAGGGGCGGGGGCCGGGGAGGAAGGCGGCAGGGGCAGCTGGGGCGGCTCCCGCCCTGGGGCACCAGGCTGGTCCCAGGAGGCTGTCCGGGGGCTCAGGCCCCGCTCTGCCAGCTGCCTGGGCTCGGCGAGCAGTCCCCGAGAGGCAGAGGGCCGGGGCGACGAGGCGCGGGCGGCCGCGGGCTCAGCGCCGGTCTGGGAGCCACGGTGGATGCGGTGGCTGACGATGATGCTGTTGCCGAAGCCACCCATGGAGGCCATGGTGGTGCTCTGCTCCCGCTGCACCACGGCTGTCATGCCCCCTTCCGCCATCAGCCGCTGGATCCTGCTGAGGGCGTCTTCCCCGCTCGCGCCGGACTCGGAGCCCTCACCTGCAAGGGAAGGAGCACAGGACAGAGGGAGTTGGCGGCTGACGGTGGGGCACAGAGGCAGGGAGGCCACCGCGAGGAGGAGCTGGGGGGTTCGCTGCCGAGAGCAGAAATGAGAAGAGTCCAAGTCCCTCCTTCAGAGAATCAGAGACTTGAAAGCTAGACACAACTCCCCAAGTGGTCATAATTCTCATTTCTGTTCTACTGGTGGGGAAACTGAGGCTGAGAAAGGCATGAGGTGGCCAAGGCCACTCAGCCAGTAAAGAGGCAGAGCTTGACCAGAAGACAGGCATTTGGCTTCAACCCTTCTGGCACAAGTGGCAGGCTAGTCACTACATGAATGAAGGTGGCTGGGGTGGACACAGATGGCTTGCTTTGTCTGCCTTCTCCCTGTCCAGGTAACTGGGGGACCCAGCCGGGAGAGAGGCCGTGCTGCCTGGTCTGTGGAAAGAGAGGGCAACCTACAGCATGTGGCCCAAAGGCAAACAGTCTGCTCTGCCTCATTTCAAAGCTGTGTCTTCCCTTGGTGTTGTTCTGTTTACTTCCTAAAAGCCCACGAGGAAGACTGGATTTTTAACTGTTCCCTAGAAGGCATTCTGTCTCCTCTCTTCCCTCTTTCCAAAACCACCAGCTTTCCCAAGTTGTTTCCCATTTACTGTTCTCCTTGGGTTGGGCTGGTGCCTGATACCCTCATCCTTCCCCGGAGACAGCCAACTGCCCAGGCCTGAGGCTTCAGTGTGTATCTCCAGGGAAGGAGAGAAGGTTCTGTTCCTTCCCCAAAGGCCTGGGCATTCTGATGCTCCTTGTGTGGGAGCAGAGGAGGCTCTGCCTCAAATCTGCTCTGTCCTCACTAGCAGCGTGACCTTGGACAAGTCCCTTAATGTCCACACTGCACAGCGCCGGGCCAAGGAAATGCGACGATGGGCATGGCGGGCACTTTGTGGCGGCTGTGGTGACTAACCTGGGGTCTGGGAGTGGGGCTCTGTCCTGACGGACCCTCCTTCCACCTGTGCTTGGGGGCGGCCAGGGCTGGCACTACCTATCAATTTGTCTGCTTTGGCTACTTGCTGGCCAGTTTGGGATTTTGCAAATTTGGGGGCGCTGATGGTGAGGGTTTTTCTTTTTTTGGGTACTTATTGTCAACAGCTATTTTTGTTAAGACTTTTTTTGCTCCTTCCCTGTCCAGTCTCTTTTCTCTGCTTGCCTTGTGAGAGCCGCACTTCCAGCCAGCCAGTTTCACAGCTTCGCGGTGTCTGAGGCCCCATTAGATCTCTCCCTCCTTGTTAGTGCTTGGCAGTCTCGTGCCATGGGTCTTCGTCGGGTGCGTCTCTTCGGCACTAGGAAGTGGGGACTCCGCCTGAGCTTTCCTTTCCGTGCCTTCGGTCTGCTTTTCTCTGCTTTTCTCCTCGTAAACACTACCCATCCACCCCCCAGCCCCTGAGGCGGCTGCCCTTCCCTGCTTCCCCCTCAGAGAGCTCAGCACCAACTCCCAGGGCAGAAGACAAGACTCTGAAGGGCTCTTAGCACTTCTCTTGGGGGCAAGGCCTTCCAACAGCGGGGCAGAGGGTAAGAGGAAAGGTCAACCCAGGGCCGCGGTGCCAGCACAGTTCCTACCCTGGAAGCCAAAGGGCTGCCTGGTGAGGCCCCCTGGGGACCTTTCTGTGCTCGCTGCTACCCCCACTGCTTTCCAAGAACTCTGTGCACTGAGGGCCTCCCCAGCTGGTCTGGGATGTGGGGGGGACTGGCCCGAGGCCTGCTGGCACTGGAGCTCATTGTGCTGGGCTCTGTGCCTAGTGAACTATCAGCTCTTTTCACGAAGCTCACTTCCGGGGGCAGGACAGGGCTGCCTTGGGGCCCTAAGGGCGGTGCCACAGCCAGGTCCTCAGAGAGGCCCTCCCGCCCTTTCCTGCTGTACTTGCGCCTCTAGCCTTGGCCATCTCTCACCACAACTGTGACTATATTTCCTGACTGGACTTCTTGCTTCTTATTTCTTCCCTTTCCACCCAGTCTCCACGCTGCTGCTATTACCATTCTAATTAAGCTCAGATTCACTGAGTTCCAGTTAAGTCCCTAAATCCGTTTAAAATCCAGCAGCTCCGGCACCTGGGTGGCTCAGTGGATTAAAGCCTCTGCCTTCAGCTCAGGTCATGATCTCAGGATCCTAGGATCGAGGCCCGCATCGGGCTCCCTGCTCAGTGGGGAGCCTGCTTCCTCCTCTCTCTCTGCTTGCCTCTCTGCCTACTTGTGATATCTCTGTGTCAAATCAATAAATTTTTAAAAATCTTAAAAAAAATAAAAAAATAAAACCCAGAAGCTCCAAGGGCTCTCAAAGTTGTCAAGACACTTTAGCATGACATTTAAGGACCCTGTGGTCAGGTCTTAGCCACTTCCCTGACCATCCTCCCTTCCTGCACCAATGATCTTACCCAAGCCAAAGGGGCACTGCTGTGTGCCTGCCCGCTCCTGCTCACTCACACTGGGGACACCCTGGGAATGTCAAGGTCAATGTAAATACCACCCCTCCCACTTGGCCTTCTGTGGACCCCAGCAGGGAGTCGCTGCTTCCTCCCTGGGCCCTCACAGTGCCCCATCCTTCCGTATGTGTTATCTGTGGCTGTGGTATCTCCCTCCTGGGCTGCAAGTCCCTGAAGGTCTCAGAGTAAGTTTTATTAATCTTTGGGTCCAGTGTCTAATGCATGGTCTTGCACTTGGTGTCCATCTGTCCTGTAGACACCTGTGGCTGAATGAAAGGGCTCCCAGGCTGATTACAGGTGCTCCCGACTTAAGGTGGTCTGTGAAACCTGGTCACACGTCACCCCTCTGCTGTATGAGAAGTATTTAAGCATTTGTTTCCTTTCTGAACTTGCTTTTGAAGAAAAAGACAGGGCGCCTGGGTGGCTCAGTGGGTTAAGGCCGCTGCCTTCGGCTCAGGTCGTGATCCCAGGGTCCTGGGATCGAGGCCCACATCGGGCTCTCTGCTCGGCAGGGAGCCTGCTTCCTCCTCTCTCCTCTCTCTCTGCCTGCCTCTCTGCTTACTTGTAATCTCTCTCTGTGTGTCAAATGAATAAATAAAATCTTTAAAAAAAAAAAAAAAAAAAAAAACATGCTGAAGAAAAAGACAATGGTTTCATCATGGAATGTGCTTCTCTCTGCGATGCCTTTGGATTCATGGTGCCTAACACAGTATCAATCACAAAGTAAGTGTTCCAAAGAGACTAGACGGAAGAAGATAAGCTGTGCCCACGGACGGCTTCCTCTCGGCTGGTGCACACAGCTGTGAGCTATGCTTCTTTCTCGGGGGCTCCAAACCAAGGCTAAGAGCCACTGGAGGCACTGGCACATTCTTCAAGAAGAAAACACACTGGAGCCGGAGGGAAAAGGCAACCGTGGCCGGGGATCCAAGCTGTTAGCTCTGGGTGCTGTGGTGGCCACAGAGGTTAATTCTGCTGTCTCCTCCCCCAGCAAAAACATCTCTTTTTATCTTTGAAAAATGGGGAATTGAGTTGGTATTGACAGGACTTCTTTTCCTTGGCAAGTTCTAAGGTATGTTCTGGATGCAGAGGCCGGGAGCCGATCAGCAAGTTCCCATAATGCCCTGTAACTCCATTTAATTCTGGGGCTTTCACTGCCCAGAAGAGGGAAGCCAGGCTGAGCAGAAGGAGGAACTGCCCTTCCTGCCCTCAGGGGACACGCTGGCCGTCTAGCCCCTCGATTTCCACCTTTGTTTTTCCCTGGCCCCGGGCCCAGGCTACTGCACTGGGGCTCTCATCTTTAGCACACAGGAAGAGGTCCAGGCAACTTTTCTCCAGTGGCCAGAGACAGACGGGTGTGCAGCACAGCCAAGCTCAGGGGCAGGCCTTTGCCTTCACTCAATCCATTCATTCCACAAACTTCCTGAGTGCCTACTGTATGCCAGGCAGGCATGGTATCAGTGTGGGGAGCAAATAGCGAGCCCAGGGAACGCTTCCCTCCATTTCTGAGTGATGGGCCAGGGAAGCTTTGAAGGTGGACAAGCTAAAAAGCTGATACTTGCAAACTCCTTCTGTGGAGGGCTCTTTCTGGAAGTCCTTGAAAGAGCCAAAGAGACTTTAATCGAATTTTTATCAAGTCAGAAAATGAAGAGTGGCCTGGAAACCCTTCTGTGCTGACGGTGAAAGGGCTAAGGGAGGGGCGGTCCCAGAACGAGAATTAGTCATGCAGAGCCGTTTCCCCCCCAAATCCGCCCTGGCCTCTGGCATGTCGGGGTGTGCAGGTGGTACCTGCCTGGGCCCCACCTTCTAGCTAAGCCCAGGAGAAGGGTCAGCTAACTTCACTAAGGGTTTCCTCTACATGTCCCTGCAGCTGTGGCCACCAGTTTGCCAACACGGAGAGGAGGCAGGGGTGAGAGCGGAGATGGCAGTGTGCGGAGCTGCGACGCGCACCTGCCAGATGGGGAAGGTGGCCCAGAGGGAACGTATGCACCCAAGGAGACCCTTGCTTCCTGGTCCCCTGCCTTACTACCAGAGCGGCAGGAGTGGCTGGTGGTCCGGTGGGATAAGCACCTCAGAACAAGGCTCCTGCTGCCAGGAGAGAGGAAGCTGGCCGATGAACCTCCCCACAACCACACCCTTCCCCTCACTTCTGTCTACGTGAGGGGCTTTCGGAAAGGGACCGGGGTGCTGAGAAGGGCTGGGGTCCAGAGCTCCAGGCAAAGGCCAGGGGGCCCCAGACGGACGCCGCGAGCTGTGGGAGCCCGCTCTGCCCGCGCTCCGCCACCAGACGGCTACACCGCTGAAGAGCGCCTCCGCCAGCTGCTCTTGTCTGTGGCGAGGGGACAGGACGGGAATGCGGTGCTGGCCTGGGAAACTGGCCAGGACCCACGAAGAGTCCTGGGCCTCAGATGGGGACGTGGCCTGGGCCACAGACCAAAAAAAGGACTCAACTTTTTAAAACTGTCTGTTCACGGTGGGGAGAGGGACAGTGCCCTGTGGGGGGCTACAGGGTGGAAAGCCGCTCCCCGGGGAGACCCAGGCAGACCTGTCCCTCTGCCTCCCGCACGCCACGGCTCTTCCTTCTGCGGCCCTGTTGTGAGCAGATGGCTCACACAGACCTGAGGCATGTGTGTCTGGCTGGAGGCTGCCTTGTTTGAAGGTCCGGCCGGCAAGGGGGCCAGGGCGAGGGTAAGAAAGTGACTGAGTGAGAACAGCCTGCTTAAACACAGCTGCCGACACACTCCGAAGTGGCTCAAAGCTCTACCGCTGGGAAGTGCTAATCGGTTCTCAGAAGTGTGAGGCCAGCACAGAGCCAGGCCGAGGCCGGCTGAGCCACACCTGAGGTAAGTGAAGGAAGGGCTGGGGGCATGCTGGCCGCAGCCAGAACGGCAAGGAGCCGGGGCTGTAATCGCGGCTGGCCCCAGAAGCCCGGGCCCGCGTGTTGGTCCCAGGAACAAGAGCCTGCGGCACTGAGTCTCTCGCAGGCCCTTCCATCGAGGCCACTTCCTGTGTGCTCTCTCTGGAACAACAGCCTGGGTCCTCGGAGTCTTACAGAAGAGGGCGGTCAGGGTACTCGGTGGGAGCTGAGCAGAGCTGGAGGAGCAGCTCGGCCTGCTGGAAACAGTGACCCAGATCAGGGAAACGCTGTTCCCACCTGAGGAGTCTCCTCACGCCACCAGGCAGGTAAGAGGGTACTCCTTCGGAGAGGGGAGGGCCCTTTCTCAGCACCACCTGTCTCTGCATAGGGACCAGGAGGGGTGAGAGGACCCCCAGTCGTATTTCTGCTCTAAAATTACGTGACTTACCTTCACCAGGACCCGAAGCCGCTGTCCCTGGCTCCTGTATCTCCCTCTCCGTCTGTGTTTCAGCATTCTGCAGCTGAAGGGCCAGAGTCTGGGTGCCCTGAGAGGTCACGGAGGTGGTGGGGTTCCGGGGCTGCAGGCCAATGGCATTCATCAGACCCATGTCTCTGTCTGTCCTCCACGTAGCTCTGCTGGTTCTAGAGAGAGAAAGGCAGACAGAAGTCAGGGAGTGCTTGGGACAGCACGCCTCACCGAGTTCCACTTGCTCCCCACCAACCCTCCATAGCCCCCTGGAGCAGAGCCTGCAGGCTCTGAAGACAAGCCCTGTGCCCCTGCAGCTCCCTCCCGATGGCAGGTCACTCCTCCGGATCAGGCCAAGTCTGGGACAATGAGAGGAGGCTGCAGAATCACCCCATTTTGCAAACCAGCTAGTTCCGTCACCCCTTAAACAGTGAGCGTCTTTCTGGGGAGGTGGAGGTAGTTGATCTTAAGACTCTTATTTACATGCAGGAAGCCACCAGCTGACATCTGTGGGGCAAACAGTGAGCAGCAGCAGCAGGACCTTTCCTCTCTTAGCTTTTCCTTCCTTCTAACTATATGCTGACAAGATTCCAGTTTAAATTCTTGGAATTTTCCCTGGATCTCCACTTTAGAGGAAAAGCCCTTCTGGGCTCCTTCAGGGCCTTCCCACAGTAGAGCCTTGAAGGCAGGCAGCACAAGCTGACCTATGAGTAAGGCCCAGGCCCAAAGCTAGTGCCCCTCTTCCCTTGGATATCTCCCAGGCACTGACCCCTTGGGAGAGCTGCGGCTGGAAGCAGAGGGAGCCCAGGACTTCTGTGACAGGCGCCGGCCACTCATTTCTAACTGCTTCTGGGGACTGTTCCTCAAGCTGTGCCCTATAATTCCTCTAGGAAGCAGTGACTGCCTCGGGTATATTACTGACCCAGCACTTTTTGTCAGAATGTTCCAGTCCTCATTAATAAACTAAGTGATAAGAGTATCAGTACCAGGTTTCTACTCTCTTACTGGCCCCTGGGGAAGGTCTGTCCCTGGGCTACAGCTCTGAGCAGCTTGGTACCTGAGGCCCTGGTCACCTGCAGCACTGTCCACAGATTCTCCTTGGGCCACGAGCGCAATTCGTGGGGTCAACATCCCTCCCTAGTGCTCTGTCTTCTCCCCTCACCCCGGTGTGCCCAGATACCATGGCCAGGATGGGAAAGGGCCACAGGATGTCCTCGTTTGTTCTCAGTCAAGACTCTAAGAGCAGAGGTTTTGTTCTCTTCCTTAGCTATAGAATGCTTTTCTCAAATGCAACTGCAAAATCTCAATGCATGGAGCAGATCAAAGACGAGCTGCTGTGGCTGAGAGGCACCCGGAGAGCCTGGAGCAGTCTGAGGGCGCTGCTTGAGAGCCCATCTGAAACAGGAGGGAGGAACAGGCCTCCTTCCAGCAGCTGTGCCCTCCTCCTTCCCAAACTCACCCAGGCCTTTCACTGCTCCTGCTGCTGGAGTGGACCGTGAAGACAGTCTCGTTTAGCTGGTCCCAGTAGTACTCAACACCAGAGTTTAAGGCCCTGAAAATCAGTTGGGGAGGGTGGAGGAGGAAAGATGGAGAGCATTAGGGAGAGAATGGCCAGAACTCCTTACACCTCCTGGGCTTCGCGGACTAGGCCTGCTAGCCCTCTTTAGTCTCTCCTGGGGCTGAGCTGAGACCAGGACTAGAGACACCTACCAGGATGCTCAGTACTGGAGCAACACCGATGACTCTCCAACAGCCCAAATGCCTGTCGTGGTGGGACTCTTCCTTCCTCGGAACAATGCCTAACCAGCTCCTCTCTGGGCCTAAGAGATAGCTAAAGAATAGCTACCTTATATGTAGGCAGCAGGCTGAGTGTTCTTCAGACATAAAGAAAGGAGCTAAGATGGCAAATGAGTGGCTGGGGAGGCCCCAGAGAGACAAGGTGCCATTGGCAGCCCCACCTAAAGTCTAGACTTTGTGCTCCAAAGTGGACAAAGCACAGGCTCTTGCCACCAGGTCTTCCTTGCTGCCATGGGGCAGGAAGGAAAATGAGGCATCTTACCCTTCGGAGTTCTTCCCGCTGCCAAACTCGCCCTGCTTCCTCCTTCCCCTGGAATGGGCCATCAAGCTGTTTCTTCTACTCTCACAGAGGCACGGCTAGCAGCAGGGAAGCATGACCTGCCAGCCCAGGCAGCAATCCCATTACATAGACTGTTTTGCTTTTAAGGATTCCTTCCCGGAAGATGTGTTACCTAGCAGTCACTGTGGTTGAGGGTGGGGTGCTGGTGGTGAAGGTGGGGAGAGATGGGGAAGCGGTGTCTGAGCCCATCAGAATCCTGGTGTCCTGGGGGTGCCTGATAGGCTCAGTCGATAGAGCACACGACTCTTGATCGCCGATAGTGAGTCTGAGGCCCATGCTCAGCACAGACCTCACTTAAAAACAAAAACAAGGGGTGCCTGGGTGGCTCATTCGGTAGAGTGTCTGACTCCTGATTTGGGCTCGGGTCATGATCTCAGGGTGGTGGGATTGAGCCCTGCATGGGGCTCACTACTCAGTGGGGAGCCTGCTTGGGATTCTGTCCCTCACCCTCTGCCCCTCCCCTGCACACTCAATAAACAAATAAGTAAATAAATAAAGCCTTTGTTTAAAACGAAAACAAAAACGAACCCTGGTGTCCCTGTGGAGACTGTAAGAGATACTCCCAACAGCAGGCTCTGCTCCTAAATGGGACAGGGTGTACACATGTGCTTAAAGAACTGTGCCATGGACTGAACTGTATGCCCCCCAAATCCACAGATGGGAGCTGGAGAGAGGGTCTTTAGGGGGAAATTAAGATTAAATTACACCATAAGAGTAGGACTCTAATCCAAAAGGACTGGAGCTCGGGCTCCCTGCTCAGCAGGGAGCCTGCTTCCCCCCCTCTCTCTCTGCCTGCCTCTCTGCCTCCTTGTGATCTCTCTCCCTCTGTGAAATAAATAAATAAAATCTTAAAAAAAAAAAAAAAAAAAGGGCGCCTGGGTGGCTCAGTGGGTTAAAGCCTCTGCTTTCGGCTCAGGTCATGATCTCAGGGTCCTGGGATCGAGGCCCGCGTCGGGCTCCCTGCTTAGCGGGGAGCCTGCTTCCCCCCCCCCTCTGCCTGCCTCTCTGCCTCCTTGTGATCTCTCTCCCTCTGTGAAATAAATAAATAAAATCTTTAAAAAACAAAAAAACAAAAAACCAAAAAAACAAAAGGACTGGAGCGCCTGGGTGGCTCAGTGGGTTAAGCCTCTGCCTTTGGCTCAGGTCATGATCTCAGGATCCTGGATCGAGTCCCACATCGGGCTCCCTGCACAGTGGGGAGCCTGCTTCCTCCCCTCTCTCTGCCTGCCTCTCTGCCTACTTATGATCTCTCTCTAATAAACAAAAAAATAAAATCTTAAAAAAAAAAAAAAGGACTATGGCTTTATAAGAAAGCGGGGCACCCGGCTGGCTCAGTCAGCGGAGTATACAACTCTTGATCCTGGGGTTGTGAAGTTTAAGCCCCACGGTGGGTGTAGAGACTATTTAAAAATACAATCTCAGGTGGCGCCTGGGTGGCTCAGTGGGTTAAGCCTCTGCTTTCGGCTCAGGTCATTATCTCAGGGTCCTGGGATCGAGCCCCATGTCGGGCTCCCAGCTCAGCGGGGAGCCTGCTTCCTCCTCTCTCTGCCTGCCTCTCTGCCTACTTGTAATCTCTCTCTCTGTCAAATAAATAAATAAATCTTTAAAAAAAAATACAATCTCAGAAAAAAGAAGAAGAGTAAGAAAGAGATCTCTTTCTCCACCATGTGAGGACACAGTGAGAAGACAGCCCTCACCAGAACCCAACCTTGCTGCCTCCTCCTCTCAGACTTCCAGCCTCCAGAACTGTGAGGAAAGAAAATTCTGTTGATTAAGACCTTCAGTCTGTGGTGTTCTGTAACGGCCACCCGAGCTAAGACGGGCTCCGGCAAGAGCCTACTTTCTCACCTAGAGGCCTCAGCCATCTTCCTTTAATGGCAGAACTCCTTCAACAAAGAGCAGAGATCAAAGCCAGGGGGTCATGAGGAAAAGGCCATCTGTGGGGGCAGTGATGTCAGAATTAGCCAGGATGGGCACCTGACAGGGCCTGGATGGCGAGGGACCCGTGTCAGGATGCTGTGCTGCTTCCGGTGAAAGGGAACAGGCCTGGGCCAGAGCCCTGCATCTGTCTCTCGAGGGTCATGAGGATTCTGGGGACTGGGCTTCACCTGAGGGCACACAAGCATCTTTGGAGGGAAAGAGTCACAATCCAAGGACAGGTGCTCTTCCTTCCCTGCTCTGGTCTAACCGCTCTCCAGGGGCCCTCAGGGCTGCATTTTGGTGTGATCTTCTTCAGACCATCCCTTTAAAAAGGAGCAACTCCTTCCTCTTCAGAGCATTCAGCTTTTTGGGGGGGCATTGTCTGAGAACAGCAGGGGCACTGCAGGGCACAGTAGACAGGAGACGACATTCCACCAGGGAAGAGGCAAAGGGCCAGAGGTCAACAGCAGAGGCCTCCAAAAACAAAGCCATCACCGCAGCTTTTGCTGAACAAATCCTGGCTGCATGAGGCCCCACGTGAAGCCAGCTGCCAGGGTGCCTCTGATTTACAAACTTGTCAAGATTTATTGACAGGTGGCAGCACCATCTGGGGCCCTGCCAGATCCTTCCTCTGTAATTCCTGCTAGCCAGGGCTGGTTAGAGACAACAAACTGTCCACACTAGACCTACGCCACGCCATGCACTGCGTGAACGGGAACCTTCCTTCCGGTCTCAGAAGACAGGCCACCTGAAGGCCCCACTCTCTGGGCTGGGACTGCCAGCATTATGCTGATGGTCAAAGGGTCCCTGCAAACACCTTCCATTGGGCAGCATGCACCATCGGCTCAGAGCTGCAGGTCTGGGCAGCGAGGAGGTCGATGGCCAAGCAGAACATGACAATTGGAGACTGGCAAATGTGCTGCTACAGTCGGCCCCTTTCCTTTCTGCGCCGCCCGCTTCCCCCCCCGCCCCCCCCGCCCCCC
>LNAC01000205.1:1486263-1544904 GCA_002007465.1 Ailurus styani
CCCCCCCACTCCGCCAGGTCTACTGGAGCCCTGACCTGTTCTACTTTCTGTGGTAAGAGCAGCTTGACTACAACAAGCTCATGTTTGTCAAAGTTTGGTTAAAATTCCAGGTGCTGGACCAAGGATCAGAGTTGAAGACACCCTCTCTGGCTACTGAAACTCAGCCTTCAATACCCAGTATCACCGATTTCCGCCTACAAGCTAAAGAATGCTCCCAATCTCCTCTTTTCTCCTTGGGTCATAGTAAGGATCAGTAAGTCACTGTTGGCTCTGGGTTCTTCCCGGAAGCCAGGCAAACACACAAAGGGATGAGGAAGCATGGGAAGTCTGAACAGGGTCAGTTTTTTTTTGTTTTTAAGATTTTATTTATTTATATGACAGAGAGAGAGAGAGATTACAAGTAGGCAGAGAGGCAGGCAGAGAGAGAGGAGGAAGCAGGCTCCCTGCCGAGCAGGGAGCCCGATGCAGGCCTCGATCCCAGGACCCTGAGATCATGACCTGAGCCAAAGGCAGAGGCTTTAACCCACTGAGCCACCCAGGCGCCCCAGGGTCAGCCTTTTCAAAGGGACTTGCTTCCACTTCACCCCAGGCTTCCTTTGGCAGCATCTGTAGGGTGTGCTTCTGGGCTGGGCTCAGTGACTCCCTCGCAGCTGGGACCTTCTGGGTTCCCTGAACATAACTAGGAGCCAGCCTGGCTTCCTCAGTGGTGACCACGCTCCCATGCAGATTATGGCTCTGAATGTCTCAACTTTTTTTTTTTTTATGATTTTATTTTTAAGTAATCTCTATATCTAAAGTGGGGCTCGAATTCACAGCCCCAAGATCAAGAGCTGCACGTTCCACTGATTCAGCCTGAACTTCTCCACTTCTAGGGAATATTCCCTTTGAGAACATTCTTCATTCATCTATCACTTACATGGCTGTCTCTTTGTAAAGAAGGACAGGCATTTATCCCCGCTATCTCTGCAACGTGGGGAAGAGTTGGCCCTGGTTCTTGTGGGATAGCCGGAAAGATGAAGTCTCTGGGGCTTCCCTTCTGATTCAGGGGTGTGCCTTTCTCTTTCTTGGTCAGTAATGCTTGAGTGCAATCACTGTTTACAGTGGTAGCTTCCTCTTAAGGGACAGAGCTGGGGCCTTGTCAGGGGTCCCACATTCAGCCAGGGGGCCAGATGCCCCACAGTCCCGGCCTAGTTTTTTCTGGCACGAGTCCCTCAATTCTGTCTTCAGAACTGACTCTGAGAAGCAGTGGTCTTCCCAGCAACACCTCCCCCCCATTTGTAGGGCTGATCTATGAAGCCGGAAGTGAGCAAGCACCCCCTCACATCAATCTGGTACTTCACACCCACTGTGGTTATCAGTGGGGGTGTTGGCTGGGCTGGCAGTCAGCCAGAAGCACAGCAGCAGCTTGGGAGGAGTGGCAGGTGGGGGAGCAAAGCAAAGGAGAAAGGAGGGCCTCGCTGCTAGGAAGGTGGGGCGACCGGGCTATCAGGCACCTAATGCCTTCTCACAGGTGCTACGGGGCCAGCTGCTCGTCTCCTCGCCTGTCATCAGAATTTCGCTCCCTGGAGGGATGGGAATATGCCCTGAGACCCTGTTCTACTGTCAGTGGGGTTTTAGTGCCACCAAGAGATATACAAGGGGTTTGTGACCTTTGTCTTTGTGCTTGGAGAGAGTGTGGAGACTAGGACAATGGAGGGGAAATCAAGAGGCAGACAGAGAGCACGAAGCAGGGTGCAGCTGCTTGTGTCCGCAGATGAAGGCAGACAAGCACCTGTTCTGGGGGGAGGGTTGTAACCCCAGCCAGCAGGCAGCTGTGCCCTTGGGAACAGGTGTGCCAGAGCTCTGTCACCAGGGGAAGGGCGGGGAGCCTCAGGCAGCCACCTACTGGAAAGACAACAACTCTGAGCTCCTACTGCCCCATTCATTTGCTCTCCTTGTTCTAGGCCAGAGACCAACCACAGACTGTTCAAAAGATGTGAACATTCTCGCCTCTCCTCTCTCATTTCCCTCCGTGTCAATCATCTGACCTGCTTAAATGCCTCAACGTGATCTAGAGCTGCATGCTTTACCTGAGGTCTGAAGAGAGCTATGAAATGACATGGGTATATTTTGTGGTATATTTTTCTACGGAAGAGCAAACATGGTTTCCATCAGAATTTTAAAGTTACTCATGACAGAAAAAAGGTAAAACAAACAAACAAACAAACAACAACAAAAACCCAGCTGTAGGAAAGAACTCAGAACTGGAAAGTCAGGAAGTCTAATTCTGTCACTTATCTGCTGGGAGGCCTCGGGCGAGTCTTCCGTCTTTACCTGAATACTGTTCAGTCGTTCCTGCCTGAAGCCAAACCCCACAGATACAAATGGCACTGAGAAGCGGAGAAGCTCTGAACAACTTAAGACAAAGTCATGTCTGTCTTAATTTACACGGTTCCCTCAAATATGCAGCCCTAAGATTTGGGGCATTTGCCAGAATAACCCAAGAATTCAGGAGAAAAAGCAACCCCACACAGGCAGGCCAAGCTAGCTCTCTCTTGGGCTAACACAACTAGGTCTGCAGTGGGCCACTGTTTGTGGTGTCAAATGCCAGTGCCCCCTTGCTCCTGGAAGAGGCCTGAGTTCCTGCGGCTACATTCCCCAGCCAGTCCAGCATGGCTCCAGCCTCCTGGTGCTGGATGTTGAAGACAACATATGGGAAGAAAAGAGAGAAGAGAGGCCAAAGCCAGCTTCATGTTTGGTTGAGGTATCTGTGACTCACACCAAGTGCGGAGGCCGGGGTTTCAGACATAAAAGCCTTTGTGGGACCACGACGAACTGGAGGTAGAGAGTCTGCCTCTGTCGGAGCAGGTCATTTTTACAAGGGAAGGGCCTGGGAGTCTGGCTGGGAGAAAGGTTTAGTGGCTGGAGCTACAGACAAAACAATAATGTTGAGGAAGGATGTCTTAAAGAAACAGGGAAAGAAAGGCCTGTAACTACAGTGTTGGTTAAGAATAAAATTATGGTCCAGAATTCTGTGTCAGTTTTGGAAAAGATGCCTATCAGAGTCCTCTTATGAACTCTTAAGAGGGTGAGATAAGATAATCAGTCTCATGTGCTTTGGGGAAGAAGAAAGAGCTCAGAGCAGACCGATCCCCACTACGGTCAGGCCAGTGGGAGGGCGGGAACAGAGAGACCCGGCACCAGGACTAACAGCAGCACAGTCATCCAAGAGGCAGGTTCAGTTCTGGAAAGGTACAAGGAGCTAGTGAGAGGGGCCCTCTAGACACAGAGCCTTAGGAGAGTGTGGCTGGCAGAACTGTAGTCTCTGATGGCAACCTCTTTTTGGGAGGGGCTCCAAAAATGCAGGATGGAATACAAAAGCTGCCCTTAGAATTAGGTTTCCTTTCTCCTGAGGCACTGACCTAGCTCAGCTGACAAGGGCTCAATCACTGTCACCTACCAGGCACGAGAACTGACCCAAATACACACCTCAGGAAAAATCACCAAAGGCTCTATCAAAAGGCAATGCAGACACTTCCAACAGCCAGAGACCCTACCAGACCAGTCACGCCATGCTCTGTGATCTGCAGAACACCCCTGGAGAAGACTCCGCACCAAGTGGAGGACAGCATTAGGACGGCCTGGAGGCAGAAGTGGCATTTAGTCGGCTGGAACCCTGCGGCGGCCCACGCAGCAATCAGCCTGATCGGCACTGAAGCACAGAGCTTCACGCGCCCCACCTGGCTGGGTCTGGGAATTGATGACAGACCTGGCTGACTCCCAGGGTCTTGAGTGAAAGAATAGACCTCTGTCCTCCACAACACCAGGGGAAGGGGGAAGGGAAGGGGTGTCATCAGGACCTATGACAGAAGTGTCCCTGCCTACCCCTTACTTCAAGACCAGATAATAAGCATTTTGATTTTAAATGGAGCTTTTCAATTTGCCCTCACTGTTAATGAAGCGCAAGCAGAAAGGAAAACAGGCAGCACACAGAGCAAGGTTGCTAGAGATCAGTGGCCTGACAAATTAGGGCTTTAACAATAACTCTATTTCCAATTTTATTTCTTAAGTTATGTCTGTGGCATTTACACAAACCCAAGACCACCTGTTGAATTTTTCTAAAAGCGTTTAGAAAAGAATCTTTGATATCTATGCTTTTGCCTGCAGGGAAACTTTACTATCACTAGGGAACCAGAGAACAAGAGAAAACAAAGGAAAAAAATACTGCCTTAGATTTATGAAGACCTAATAACTAAACCAGTCTTTTGAAGATTTCTGGGACGGAGAGCTAACCCTAGCAACCCTAAGTGAAAAGGACCGTTTACAGAATGACGCAGACAATGAGGCAGGCTCTAGCAGAACTTCGACTTCCCATCTATGAGACCCCATCTCATGGCCAGACCCATGGATGATGCCGATTACTCCCATCCTCAGCCTGGATGACCCCCTCCCGCCCACACTGCCGCCCACCCTGGGCCACTCACTCTGGTCGGCAGATCACCAGGTCTCCTTTGTTGGTACCATAGGCCAGGCCAAGCCCTGGCTCGGGCAGCCAACGGGCAGAGTTGATGCTGACATGTCTCCGCTGGTCGGCAGGCATGGGGTAAAGGACGTTGAAAACTCTCTGGGTGGGGGAGAAAAGAGGGAAGAAAAGAGAATTCGAGGAGAAACAATTTGTTACCAAGAATAACAAAGTCCCTTCTATGGCCAGAAGCAAGTTAACCACAGGGAGGAAAGAAGGCCTCTTACACATACTGGTGAACTTGGGATAGCAGGGAGGAGGCTGGGGCCCTCTTACTTTAGGAGGAAGGCTAGAACTCTCTCGAGCAAGACTAGGGGCACACTTGGGCTTTTCTGCAGGAAGCATGCTCGTGCTCTCTTTACAGTCTTTAGCTCTTTTCATTTCATGGCTTTAAGGCAACCCCCTGGAAAGGCAGTCAGAACTCCGCTCACTAGGAAGGCCTGCCCCTAACTTTCCCCTGACCAGACAAACCAGTGAGAGCCAAGCTCAACTGGGAGTCCTGTTACCATGGCAACCACAGCTCTCACAGCAATGGGGAACTGAAGGTGATAGGGGGGCGGGAGGGGGTGATAACACCAGAGAACATTCTTAATTCATCTAATTAAAAGCAATGTTAAAACTGCTATTGTTAAGGAAACCTAAAAGGTGCACTAAGATGTAGGAAGCAGGGGAGAGGGGGATCTTGAACACACAGGTACGTGATTTCTTTCTAGCTTATATAAATCACCATTAAATAGATTGTTTCCATTTCTCCAAGGGAGAGAGTCTCCCTTCAATAGTCGGCTTATTTCCAAAGCTACTATTTTCTCAGGAGGCAGCTTAGCTGTGGCTAGGGTTTGGACGGGAGGTGAAGGAGAGCCTCGGATCTCTCTGGCCACTGAGCTACACAACATTCCACAGCAACTTTAGTCAGAGACAGAGGCGGGGCAATGGGAGAATGAAGGATGCAGACCTTCTTTCGAGTTAGAAAGCCCTGGTTTGAAGTCCTGACACCTCTTCTCTAGAACAGTAACTCCTCCAGATCTCAGTTTTAAAAAAGACGGTACTTGGGGCACATCCGTGGCTCAGTTAAGCATTTGACTCTTGAGCTCAGCTCAAGGACATGAGTTCAAGCCCCACACGGGGCTCCATGGTAAACATGGAGCCTACTTAAAAAAAAAAAGAGAGAGAGTGAGAGAGCACCAACATCCAAATAATTGGAGAGATGAAAAGACATGATGTGTAGGAACATCTGGTACAGTGCAAGAGGGTAACTGTTGCTATCATTACCAAGAACCTGCATCTTGGGGCTTCAAAAAAAGGTCGTGAGGGTCTACGAAAAGGATGAAGCCAAGAATCTATAAACTGGGGTTTTATTTATTTATAAAAAAAGATTTATTTGAGAGAGTGCGAAAGTGAGAGAGATCACAGAGACAGAGAAGCAGACTCCCTACTGAGCAGGGAACCTGATGTGGGGCTCAATCCCAAGACCCTGGGATCATGACTTGAGCCAAAGGCAGATGCTTAACCAACTGAGCCACCCAGACGCCCCTAAACTGGAGTTTTAGTCAATGTTTTCCCTTTTAGCTTCTTCAGGTTTGTTTTCTTATTAAGATTTTATTTATTTGACAGAGAGAGAGAGAGAGAGAGGGAACACAAGTAGGGGGAGTGGAAGAGGGAGAAGCAGGCTTCCCTGTTGAGCAGGGAGCCCGAAGTGGGGCTCAATCCCAGGACCCTGGGATCATGACCCAAGCCAAAGGCAGACACTTAACGACTGAGTCACCCAGGTGCCCCCGCCTCTTCAGGTTTTATTTATTTATTTTTTTTTTATTTTTTTTTTTTTNAGAGATTACATCACAAGTAGGCAGAGAGGCAGGCAGAGAGAGGAGAGAGGAGGAAGCAGGCTCCCCGCTGAGCAGAGAGCCCGATGCGGGCCTCGATCCCAGGATCCTGAGATCATGACCTGAGCCGAAGGCAGAGGCTTAACCCACTGAGCCACCCAGGCGCCCTTCAGGTTTTAATCTATAAAATAGGGATGAACTACATCTGCCCCATGATGGAGGAAAAAAAAAAAAGGAAGACCAAATGAGATGTGGTTTGGAAAGTAATATTACAAAAAATGAATTTAGGGTGGTACAATACTTACTACTTTTCAGATTATCCTGATGAGATTTAAAATTAAAAGAAAAAAAGGAAAGACGGGAAGCAAAAATTGAACTAAGGGTGTGATGCATGTTCACAAGTGAAGTGATAAGCCCTGATGTGGGAACGCTTGTTCACGTGCCTTGGGCATCTACCTGAAAGGCCCTCACCAGGACAGGCTCTAGAATGGAGCAGAGAGCAAGCAGCACAAGTTCTTAACACACTGACACATACACAGAGAATCCTGTCGTGAAGAATTTCTCAGGCTCTGTGGTGCTGAGAACTGTGGCTGGGCAGCCAGTGGCACGCCGCCAAAATAGCCCTCCTATGGTCCTGAGGTCGGATGGGTCTCTTACAGATAAGGAACTGGCCCTATTTTGAGGCATGAGGTTGACTGCCCCACGGCTGCTGCTTTAAGAACCTTCTGTGCCCTCCCCTTCTGACTCAACTCCAAATATAAGAATGAGCAAGAATTTTTGGTCTAACTGAGGAGACTACTAAAAAAGAGCCCAATGGAGTTTATGAATTTCTAAACTAGTCATGTAGAACATGGTTGCTTGACCTTCAGATCGTCTCTTCTTTGCAAATATGTATCTGGGAGGCGCCTTTAGCAAACCTTCGGCAACTCCTCTCTGCCAGCCTAAATGGTCGACTCTCCATGAAGACGGCCCTGTACATCTAATCAACCCTTTTTCCTTCAAATCAGAGGATGGGGTGTGGTGCCTTTAGCCTTTCTCACAGAGGTCTTCCTTCCCAGAAGAGCAATCAATGGTTTCTGTCCCCACTACAGGTCATATGGTTAAATATGAGTTGGTATAGACAAAGGGGTTGGGATTTAACCACTGTGGCCAGGATCATGGACTGTAATTTTCCTTTGCCCCAAGGGTAGGTGGCATGAGTGGGGAGACACCCAGGGTTAAGGAGGGATGTGTGTTAACCTCAGGGGGTTGGATGAGGGGAGCTTTGGTCTTGGCCTGTGGCAGGCCTACAAAGCTTCAAAAGGGAGTCTCACCTAAAGTCATGATGATTCATAACTGCAGGGAGCTGGGCAGAGAAAGTAGCCTTCCAAGAAGGGGGATAATAAGGTTAGTAAAGTAGATGCTTTAAGGTTGTGCCAAGTTTTTTGATGGGGGTCTCAAAGAAAAGCTAAGAGAACTCTTCTACAAATGTTCCAGGCCAGTAAACGAGTAAACGAGCCTCTCACATGTCACATACTTACCTTTTGCAGTTGCTGCAGAGGAATTAACAGGTAAATACTATCAATTTGCTTCTAAGTACAGGAACCTACTTTGGAGACAAAACCCTCAAGAGACCAGTATGACGGATGACCCAGGTCAGGTGAGACAAGGTCAGGTGGACTAGGGAGAGGTCATTCAAGGCTGAGAACCCCAGACCTTGCTGCACAGATATTCACAACCTCCATGGCCATAGTAGTCATAGGGCATCAATTTATCCTCGGACTATGGCAGTCCCTCTGGTCCCCGACCCGTCAAGTCCTTAAACACCGTTGAAAGGGCAACTCCTGAGTGCCCATCTCCTCCAATGTTTGGGTATTAGACTAAATCCTGCTTTGTGGCAGGAAGCCAAAAAATGCCACGTGAGGATCAGCAGCCTCCAGGACTCCTGATAAGCACTTGCTTGCTTACCACACTCTAATGTAGGGATGGGAAGGAGGGAGACGAGAACAGAACATATGGGGGGTGGTAATGAAGAGCACAGAGGATGCAGGAAGGGTAGGACTCAGCTTTACAGTCCTGAGAAGCCATCCAGTCCAATATTCCTGATTTCACACATGCCTGAAACTAAAGGAGCCCAGAGGAATGAGAACCTGGCCCATTTTCAGAACCACCCAGAGATGTCGTTTCTATTCCATTCTCTGGGCGGAGCTCTCAAAGCACCTCACTGAGGGGGGTATATTCCTCACAAGTAGTCAGCCCTAGCGACAAGAAGAGTATCTGCTCAACAAGTTTCCCAACGCAGACAGGAGGTTCGGTAGCTCTGGCTACTCCCACACCACTTAGGGTTTCGGCCAGCAGTCTTTCTGACCCAGTGACTCGGGGAGCAGTCTCCTCCTGCCAGACGCCAGTGGGGACCAGCGCTGGCTCTGTCAACTCAAGGTTCATCGGCACTGACAAGAAAGATGATCTGAGACAGTGTTAAGGGACAGCTCTGGCCTTCCCTTAAAGGCACCCCATATATATCTCAAGTAAAGGTTTCCTTAACACTTGTCAAGGACAAAGCTGGGTGGCCTGCCAAAAATCCTGCTCTCCCTTTTTCCCCATGAAGCTGTACCATCAAATTCCATGACACTGGAGGAGGATTATCAGGACCTGGCGACCCTTTGTGGGGCTGGATATAAAACCCAGCTGCTGATTCATGTTGGCAGAGTCCTGGTTTTACCTGTCTTGGCTACAGCTGCTCCCTGGTAGATGACAAATGCTGACAGCAACCCCCCTCCCCAAGCAGACTGTTCTCATTTCAGTCTAACATCTATGAAGGGAATTGGAATCAATATGCTAGAAGGAGACTCAGTGCAGGCTCAGCACATCACCAGGGAATGAGTCAGGTCGCCAAGATCTTCGTGGTTCCAAGGGAGTGGGAGAAGATAATCATTCTTCCACTTCTGGGGTCCAGGACCATCTCTTGCACCCCAAAAGAAAACAGTTCCCAGATCAAAACTAAAGGTCTTGTTTCTTGTTCAGAGGCGGATAGGAAAAGAATGAGAGGAGACCAGAGTTGCTCAGTGGGAAACCTTCCTCTCCACCCTTTTAAAATTTAGAGGAAAAATGTACTGCTGCCCTCAACAAGATGTTTTTTTCAGCTGCATATCAATAAAGCCCAGACCATTAGTCCAAGCAGCAAACTGCACTGTTCAGATCAGCTCAGATAAGAAGGTGAAAGAAGAAAACTTTGTGGTTATCTTGTTTGGGTTTGGGAATCTCATCATCTATAAAACTGGAATGGCTCCACAGTGGCAAGAGGTCGAGTGCATTCATCAGATCTTCCCTGTTTTAACTAAGACAATGGAAACTGGTAGGAAGGGGGCAACTGGAAACTGAGGCTGGAAGGGGCACGAGAGAAGGCGCAAGCCAAGGGGGCTGTGAAGAAGAAAGGAAATGTGAAGAGGAAAAATGCCTTCTCAGTAATGATGCAAGTCAGGGAAGCCTTAAGCTTTTAGAGAGGGTTACTAGAGGAAAATTAACTCTCTGGGAAGAGGGAGAAATCAATGGAAAGCAGATGCTAAGAGACAGCTGACCTTTCCATTGGAAATGGATGGCTACACATCTCGTCAGAGGCTGCGAAATGCACACTTCCCAGAGCAGGCGGCAGGAGAGACTCTGGTCATCTTTTCTTCCTTTCGAGCTGATTTGCTTAGTTTCATGAATTACTGAAGTTTCTTCATCCCCAGGAAAATCTGTTTTTCCAAAAATTTTAATTTCTTTTACTGTCTCTAAGGCTTGTTTATATTCTGCTTTGGAGTTTAGAACTTGTAGGACATTGATTTTAAAGTGACCGTTTAGGGCGCCTGGGTGGCTCAGTGGGTTAAAGCCTCTGCTTTCGGCTCAGGTCATGATCTCAGCGTCCTGGGATCGAGGCCCGCATCGGGCGCTCTGCTCAGCAGGGAGCCTGCCTCCTCTCCTTGTCTCTCTGCCTGCCTCTCTGCCTACTTGTAATCTCGCTCTCTCTGTCAAATAAATAAATAAAATCTTTAAAAAAAAAAAAAAAAGTGACCGTTTAAAAATAAGAACCAGAACACCAACTCACCTGCCTTTCCCCTTTATTCAGCTGAAGCAGGAACAAATCTGCCTAGACCACCCTTGTCCAAACCAAAGCTCTCCCAAGAGAAAAGAGGAGCAACAGTTCCTTTTTTAACTTTTTTTTTTTTTAAAGTAAGCTCTAGGCCCAACATGAGGCTTGAATTCACGACCCCGAGATCACGAGTCATGCACTCTACTGACTGAGCCAGCCAGGTGCCCTCTTTTCCTTAACTTTCAGAATGTGTTACCCTTGGCTGCCATTGATAATCTGCTGCCTTGAAGTCATTTCTAACCAATCTCTTGTGATTTACTGAGACCTGTAAACTCTTACTCACTTACTCCTCTCAAAGAGATCCCACAGAGACAGAAGACAAGAATTTTATTTTTCAATTGGCTTGATGCTTTCCAAAGGTCATCTCAGGCCATTAGGATCAAAGTAGAGAGGTTCCTTCAGCTGAGGGAACTACTTTGGTGCTAAATAAAATACTGAGGTGCTTAATGCTCCTAGAACCCCCCCAAAATTAAAATAATTACTTCCTCCTGTTTCCACATGTCCACGCATACATAGCACAAGTTCTTAAACTAACCATGGCTTCACAAATCTCAAAGGAAAAGGCCAAATGAGCAGTTAGTTGTTCTAGCTATTCACCCTGAATAAGAGTTTTCAATATAAACCAACACATTCAATATGTTTTAGTTGATAGATATTTTTGGAATAGGAGTGCTGAGATGGTTAAACATTAAAATGCTTTATATTGGGGCGCCTGGGTGGCTCAGTGGGTTAAAGCCTCTGCCTTCGGCTCAGGTCATGATCTCAGGGTCCTGGAATCGAGCCCTGCATCGGGATCCCTGCTCAGCGGGGAGCCTGCTTCTTCCTCTCTCTCTGCCTGCCTCTCTGCCTACTTATAATCTCTCTCTCTCTGTCAAAAATAAATAAAAATAAATAAATAAACAAATAAATAAATAAATAAAATGCTTTATATTTTATACTTAAAAATACATTAAAATGCTTTTAGCTTCTACAAATGCAAGAACTGGTTCTCCTACCAATTTTGAAAAAACAAAACACTTTGCCTTTTGCTTTTGAAACTATCTACTGGGGGGCGCCTGGGTGGCTCTGTGGGTTGGGGCCTCTGCCTTCGGCTCAGGTCAGGTCCTGGGATCGAGGCCCGCATCGGGCTCTCCGCTCAGCGGGGAGCCTGCTTCCTCCTCTCTCTCTGTCAAATAAATAAATAAAATCTTAGAAACTATCTACTGGGAATCTCTCACCATGTCTCAGTGCTAGGACAAGCACCCCCAAGAAACTGATATTGGGCACAATTGTGAAATGAACAGGACACTCCGTATTTTCATAAGGATTATCTCCTTGACACTTTGATTCAATCACCATCACTAAGACATGTGCTAGACACACTGATGGCGCTGGTGAGCAGGGATGTGTGTTCATGCATATGTAGGGAACACACAGCACACAAGATACCAAAGGGACACACATTTCTGGAACAAATGCTGAGTGTCTCCTGTGTACCCTGTGCAGTGAAGGCTGGGAATACAGTAGTGCAAAGACTACTTGAGAAGCCAGTGTGGGGGCACCAGGGTGGCTCAGTCGGTTAAGTGTCTGCCTTCGGCTCAGGTCATGATCTTGGGATCCAGGGATCCAGCCCCCTGTTGGGCTCCCTGCTCAGCGGGGGGTCTGCTTCTCCCTCTCCCTCTGCCTGCCGCTCCCCCTGCTTATGCACTTTCTCCCTCTGTCAAATAAATAAAAATCTAAAAAAAAAAAAAAAAAAAAAAAAAAAAAAACACACCCACGTTTTGGGGGAAAAAACAGGGGGGGGGGCAGCCAGTTGTGTGGCAAGAGAGCAGGGTCGAGGTCCATTTTCTGCATGGCGTTCCTCAACCTCACAAAATACCTGGCCCATAGTAGGAACTCAATAAAATGTTGTTGAATGTAAAAATAACGCACAGAATAGACCACACTAGGCCATGGGGGAAAAGAAATCATTAGAGTTACCTGAGAGCAATCTCTCATGGAAAAATTCACCTAAACTAATTGTAGCTCCACTGTTATTTTTAATGTTATCTTAACCCCTCCCTTCTCTGACAAACTGCATCAGAGACACCCCTGAATTCTCCCCTGCTCCCTCCCCGTTTCCCACAATGTGCTGAAGAAAGGAACTTTCTGAGGATAGATGCTTTGTACCACATCTCAGAAGTCAACTTTAAGATAATTGCAGCGGAAGCAGCTTTTAATCAACTGACAGACAGCTTTAAGAAAATTAATGAGGACAAAATCTTGGGAAGGAGTAAATCATTTCTGACAACAAAGCTGTCTCCCTTTTATCCCAATCTCCCCTTGAAGAAATAGTACCCTTTCAGGATACAAAAATAAAATATCTTTATTTTTGGTTTTTGCCACTCCCAAGGCCAGACAAGATTAAGAAAATCTCATTCTCTTAGATTTCTGGAGAATACTCCGGAATTGAACTAGAGTTCTAGGTCACTTTTGAAAATCGAACTTTCAGAATCTAAGGGCATACAGATGAGTGGATTATGTCACAGGCTAAATTCTGGGCAAGGAGGCTACAGTGAAGATTATATATTGCAGAATGGAGCTAGGACAGGCCCAAAGAGCCTGTACATGTTAGTTACATAAATGGTGGTCAGTGCTGACAGCGCTGGACACCCATCCTGCCCAGAATCTAAGCTACAATTTAGTTGTGACTTATTTGAACATTCTGGATACCAAGCCTTTTCTGTGGTTCATTTTAATGAACTTATAATAATAATCAGTCATCACTGGGCTCTGTGAAGATGGCTGTAAACATGCCAGAAAATGGCTATAGAAAGACAGAAAGACAACTGATGTTTCTTTATAATCAGGATGACTCTAAGTTATCCATTAATGGGCATAATAGTCACGTATCCCATCAAAGGATAACACTAAGTGGAATGTCGGAAAGGGGAACTCCAGAAGTTCTCCTTAAGATGGGGAAAGGCCTGGAGCGAAAGATGAAGATACTGCTTCTCACTTTTTAAGCCCAAGCATCTCTATATTCTATAGAACGCAGGCAAGTAGGCATGGGCTCCCAATTAAGAGCGCAAGTCAACTGTGGGCAGGTTAAGAATTTTAATCAGAAATGGAAAAAGACCTCAAGGAATTAGTTCTTAAAAGTACTATCACTAGGATGCTAGGCATGATCCAGAATGCTTTGGGCTAGAGGTACTCATCAATTTCTCAACTTCCTGCAAGTACCTGAAAGATCTCGTTAATAGGAGCCACAGAAGTAAATCAGATGAGGTTCCAGAGATGGGGTGAGAGCAAAAAGGAAAAGGACAAAGTTACACTGACAGGTGAGGTTTAACCAGAATCCCCATGCAGTCAATGATCGGTTCTCCATCTTGACTGAGTGTGCAGAGTCCTTGGGCGGGGTGGGGGGGGGAGTGCTTGGTAAAACAAGGATCGCTGGGCCCCACTCCTAGATCCTCTGAGTCAGGTCTCACGTGAGGCTGAGAATCCAATTTTTTACTAAGTTCTCTGATTCTGCTGCTGTGGTCCCAGGGACACACGCATTGAGAACCACAGCCAGTCTGTAAAAAAATGGTAACAAATCTCCTTTCCTTCTCTGCTGCCTAGGATTACTTGAGAATGAGGGGATGCATATCTCTAGAGCCAGAGTTCCAGAGGAAGAAGGTGTACAATGGGGACAGTCCACCACTGAAGAGTAGGACTCTGGAGGTAAAGAAGTAGGGGAGGAGGGAGTGAAGAGGAAGAGAGAGAGGGAGAAGAGAAGATGATGAGGGAGAGAAGGGGAAGAGAAAGGGGAGAGAAGGGAGGTGAGAGGGAGGGAGGGGGAAAGGGGCTGGCTCTCTTTCCAACACCCCCTCCAAACCAATAATCTATCTAGGTAACAGCTGCTTGACACTTGAATGCAGTTTTACCACACAGCCACAAAGAAAAAACTTTCAATAAAATTGACCCTTAAGTATTTGAGGCTTTGCCTTAAAGAGCACTATGCTGTTCCACAGAGAAAGGAGAGCTAAATTGCTTTCTGCCCTAGAGATTCTCACATCCAAGTCAAATGACAGCATCCTCATCCATCACTTCTGCCAATAAAATGACCAGAGAAAAAAGCAAACCAGCACTGGTGAGATTCAAGCAACCACTGCCTCCAGGGCCCATAGGGATTATGCAGTGAGGCTCTGCTTCAGTTCTTTTTTTTTTTTTTTTTTTTTTAAGATTTTATTTATTCATTTGACACAGAGAGAGATTACAAGTAGGCAGAGAGGCAGGCAGAGAGAGAGGAGAGAGGAGGAAGCAGGCTCCCCGCTGAGCAGAGAGCCCGACGTGGGCCTCGATCCCAGGACCCTGGGATCATGACCTGAGCCGAAGGCAGCGGCTTTAACCCACTGAGCCACCCAGGCGCCCTCTGCTTCAGTTCTTACTGAACCATGAATGTGCCCACATCCCTTACCTGTAGGGGGTTGGGGGGGGGAGGATGGATGGTCTATGCATCTGAGAAAAAGAACAGACAACACCTTAATTCCTGTATTGAAAGCACTAATCCTTATTCTTTCTTTCCAGCTCAAAATGCCCCAGAACCACACTCCCCCAGCTGCTGACTTTTGCTCTAGGTAAAATTTACTTACACAAAAGTGGAAGAGCAGTCTGCTATAGGACTATTTCTGGTGTCACTACTAATTTTATATTTTTGTTATTATGCTTTCACTTGGTTACAACCAAAGTTATTATAATGTGCAAGTTGCCACTATTTTGGAAAATTAATTGCAGTTTTCTGTTACAGTATTATGCCTTCTTCCAATTAGAAAATGAAAGCAGAGAGGGCAAACAGGCAGCTTAGTGTTTTGAGAATTCAGCAAAACTTCAGCTCAGCAATCTCCAAATGCCTAACTTAAAAAACTAAACAGGAATGAACCAAAAGCCCTCCCTGGCTCCAGACCAAGGGAGTCAGACAGAAAGTAAGACCCCAGAGGCAGAGTGGCATCCCCAGCCTGCAGGAGGCTGGAAGAAACAGAGGGGAGGGAGAAAGAAAATATGTTCTCAGTCTTATTTTTCCAGACTTGCCAATCATACTAAAATCAGGAAGACTGAGCTTAGCCTCAGAGGCAGAGAAGGGAAATATCAAAAGGACTCTGGATCCTAGAAACAAGGATGAAAATTAAAATGGCTCAACATGGAGGAAGAACAAAATCTAGCACATGGATAGGCAAGGGAGAGCCCCAGAGGCCAGCAAGAGCTGAGAAGAGATGGGAGGTGAAGCACAGCCAGCCAAAAAGCCAATAGTCTGGTAGGAAATGGAGCCCAAAGGCCATTGTGCCCGCAACAAGATTAGCCAAGAATCAGAGCATCACGCATAAAACCACAAGTAAACCTGAGACCACGTCTCTTCCTTGCTGAGGAGACTGAGGGCAGAGACCTCAAATGAAGAAAGCAGTCATTAAGAACAGCAGTTCTCAAACTCAGGTCTTATCAGAATCACCTGGAAAGCCTGTTTTACAAATACAAACATCTGTGCCCCTCCTGCCACATTCTTATGGCTCTTTAGGCGTCAAGTACTGTTTCTGACAAGGACCCCATGTATTCTAATGCAGGTTGTCCGAGGAGCAGTTTGAGAAGCACTAATCCAGAGGTCTGAAGAAACACTGAGAATAAATGCACCAATGCAAACCAGCAATTAGCAATTCATTTTCAGAAGAGTTTTCATATGGGACTGGGTAAGAGATCATCTCTTGGGAGAGATGTCACTTAGTGGGAATTAAAATAAGGAAAGTCAGTGCTCTGGAGGACGTTCTCCTGGGACTGTCTGTTGGCCCAACAAGCTCAGCTCTCTGAATATTACCATAGTGAATTCCAAGAGGTAAGACTAAAATGAAGGGGAATTCTGGGTAGAGAAGCTTGAGGACAGGCCCATCACCCACAAAAGCATTCCTTCAGAAGACAAAGCTTGACATTACAGATGGAGACACCCACCTATACTTACCTGTGCAAAGAGGGAGATGCTCTACTGTCCCATTAAACCCTCGCTCCCTGTTCTCAGACAAAAAGGCACTTCTTGCCTTAAATGGTGGTACAGCACAGTTATCCAAAAAAGCTGGTGTCTCTTCCCTTCCACCAGCGACTGAATTCAGGGACATTTGCTGAATGCTTTGGTGCCTCTGGATGTAAGGGGCAACCAAGACCTGGAAAACCAGAAACCTTTCTGTAGCACAGGGGTTTAAAGTCAGACTCGGTGGACACAAAAGCAAAACCTTGCTCAGAAGCCTGGATCCTGTTTCCTGGGTGAGAGGAACACTTCCCAAATGGGAGCTTTCTAGTTACTTCAGCTCCCTAAGTGGCAGATGGTGCCTACTGAGAATCAAAAAAGCCTCACTAGGAGGCCTGAGAAATAGCTCTTGTCACGAGGCATGCAGCAGCTGGCTAGCCGCCCTGAGCCCCTTAGCAGGACAGCAATGGATTACCACATCTCCTCAGCAGACTCCTCCAAATGCATTCCCTGAGCTGCCAGCCCCATATGTGCCAACATCTTGGCTTCCGCCCTGTAGCTGTTTGCCCTCAGCCAGATGTTTCTAGCTACTTATGGGAACGAGGAACCTTGCTAGGATGGAGGACTGGCAGGCTGGGCCCAGGAGTTGGGCAGGAGCCGTGGCTTCCGGAAGAGGCTGGAGATGTCCATTAGTGTTGCCGAAATCAGATCCTGTCTCTTAATGATTATAAACAATTATTCCACAATTAGGCAGGAAGGGTTTAGAAGAACAGCTGTTAGGACCAGGATTCTAGGTAGTGAAAAGGCAGACGCCAGGTACTTTTACTATCCAAATCTGAAGAGAAGCAAAATAAGAATATGTAAACTAAACCTCAATGTCCATCCTCAAATATCTAGGTAAGAAAACAGGCCTGTGAACTTCCCGTGACGTCCTCTCCCAAGCACCTAACACCAGATCCTTCCAAAGTCATCTGGGATTCAAGAATCGGGACTTTCCTCTCAGTTTATGATGTCAAGAGCACAGACTGCCTGTTTCTACCCTTTCAGGGGCTTGGTGGAACATGCTGTCACCTATCACTGGTTCTGCTCATTATCACCCAGAAATGCTAAGGAGGATGCTTTTCTTGAGATTCTCTTTCATTCATTCAGCTTTTCCAAAATGTCAGGTTCCTTATTAGGTACTTGGGACTTCATAAACATGGAATAGATATGGTCTTCACTCTCGAGCTCACAGTCCAAAAGAGGAGAATGACATGGAAACAAGTCAGTGCAGTCTAGTGTGATGAGTGCTAATGCGGGCTCAGGGAACCAAGCAGGGTGGCTGCACAAGGAGGGAGTGATTTAGAAAGGTCCTGCAGGAGGGAAAGAGCTGCCAAAGTCAGGTTTGAGAGAGAGGAGGGCAGGCCAGGCACTGGCAAGAAAGGGCCTTCTGAAATTCAGGGTGCTTGGAATGTGACTCAGTAGAGTCAGATGGAGGGTCCCTGTAGGAGATGGGAGGAAGAGGCTGGCGACCACCACACTAGGCCACCCGCTTTCTGTCACTTTCTATATAATGGATCCTACCTCTTTTTCTTTAAAACAAACGCTTCCATTCCAGCCATCAAGCATCTACACGCATTGCACTAAATGAAGGGCTCTGGGGGATACACCTCTAAGGAGCTTACACTGAACCTAATTGGGCAGATTAAACATACACACCACTCAGCTAAAGAAAACACAAAACAACACATAAACAAGTGCATAAACTATAAATGGCACAACACAAAGTGCTAAGGGAATTCACAGGTTCTTAGCTTGAGACAGAGCTTAAATACCATCTAATTAGAGAACCATTCAAATGCTCAATTCCCCTTGGCAAAAGCAAATGAGCCCCCATGGGAACGCAGAAACCAGTATGGTTGAGTCCAGAAGGCCACTAACCCCACGATGCCCAGAAGGCTTTTACAGCCATATAAGAGAGGTCCATCTCAGACAAGAGAGGGTCCCAATAAGACCTTCCTCTGCTAATGAAATGGATGAGACGGTTAAGAGCTTAGCAGCTACCCAAAGGCCTCATCTTCCAACATGATTATAATCCACAGAAAAGAACATTTCACCGTATACCATATATCACTCTTTATAGCTTGCTTCCTCAAAAAAACAAATTTTTTTTTATAAGCATAAATATTTCATTGGGTCCTTCATGTATCTCCAGACTAAAGGTCTCACACTGAAGTAAGGAGGTATTCAGTTTGGGCTTTATCCAAAGATACTTTCAGGCCTCTGGGGAGCTCGGCTCAGAATCTGGGGTGTGAGAAAGCTCCTGCCTTTTAATAGTCCAGAGCTTCTAAAAGTGAAGCCTGCTGGTCACAGATGGGCTGGACTGCAGTCTTTCCTACTCCTTATGAACATGCTACCTCTAGCCCAGGCTGGGAAGTCACACCACCGTCCTTCACTACCCTGCCAGGTCTGGAGAGCGGCCCTACAACGGATGCATGAGCCACGGCACTCACCCTCATGGAGGTCTCGCCACCATGGGCCTGTTGCAGCCTGAAGACCTGGGCCACCATGTGCTCTGTGGAGGGATGCAGCAGGATCCTCCTCGAGGCCAAGCCCACCATTACGTATCGGCCCATTGGGGACAGGCTCACCGAAATGGCATTAGGACCTGAGAGCCAACAAAACAGAGAGACGTTTCCCAGAGTTCTTGCCATCACAAGGAAATAATGTTACTCTCAGTCTTTTTCTTTTTTCTCTTTATTTCCAATTTGCATCTTTGGTTACCCAGGGGCTCTCTCATAGGACTGCATGAAGAGGACAATGAGAAGATACGTCAAGTATTGAGTACAACGTATGGCATACAGAAAGTACTTGACAAATGCTAACCATTGCCATCATAGCACCACATCTTGAAAAACTGGCACTGTACTGTAAATATGACTTTGAAATCTACTATGTCCACTTTGTACATAATGACCACTTTCCACCATTAAATATTCTTCTATAAGAGCATTTTAAAGGCCAAATGGTATTCTGCCCTATCGGTGCACCATCGTTTATTTAAGCAATTCTCCACTGTTTGACATTTTTCTCTACGATACGTAACACTGCTGTGAACATCCTTGTATATAATTCTTTGTATAGTTTTCTGATTATTTCCTTAGAAGTGGGATTGCTGGATCAAAAAGAACATACATTTTAGGGACTTTCAATACACAATACCAAACTGCCTCACAGTGTATGAGTGTGCCCGCTCCCCTAAGCCATAACCAAAGCTCTCCTTTATCCGTGGCCATCACAACAGGAGCATGTTGGTGACGTTATCAAGGCAGGAAGGACTCTTTCTCTGACAGTCTTCTGTAATACTACCAGCCAGGACTCCTGCAAAGCAAACTTCCTCTGGCCTGTGCCCCAGGGAAGCAGGGGTAGGATATGACCATTACTCCTACCTAAGCTGTGCCTCACCTAGGAATGCCCATGCCAATGCACCAGCGTCCCTCTGTCACTAGGTTGGGCTTCCTATCCCTTACCAAATCGCTTGGTGTAGAGCATTTCACCCAGGTTATGGGGGGCCAAGGAGTACACTGCCAGGATGCCTTCATCAGGAAAGCCCCTTTGGCTGCTAGGGATGAAAGCTGCCAGGAGCTGGCCATCTGCAGAAATGTCACAGCTGGCATCATTGTAGATCTTGCAGTTCTGCACCAGCACATTCACGGAAGCTGCATCAGACAAAGAAAGAAAAGAGGGTAAGAAAGTTTGGAGTTGATGCTGTGAAAAATTCTGGCCCAAGAAATTTTGGGGCTTCTCTAAGGGCCTGAACCCTCTCTAAAAATGCTAAAGGCCACCTTGTCAATCAAACTAAAATGTCATGGAACAAGAAACACAAGAGACAGGAAAGAGATGTCTCTTTTACCACTTTAATAGGAAACAGTCAACACAATCACAACCACCTGCTGAGTCTTAGCTCACACTTAGGAAACATCATTTGAGAGAGATTAGATAAGGAAAAAGTTATTAAAAATTGCTCCTGGAGAGCCACTCAACAGCTGTTACTGTCCAAAAGATCAAAACTTAAGATGAGTGAAAATGCAAAACCACGGATTCCAAGAGAAATGTGATCCAGGTAAAGCTTCCTTGGGGGGGAAGAGTCCCGCTGCATAGCTGCTGTGCAACCTTGGAGAAGGAAGTCATTTCATGAATTTGTCTTATCTTCTCATTTCAGAGAAATGGAACAGTTAAGAGATTTCAGTCTTCTGGACAGCTCCTTGCTAATACGAATCCCTAATGCCACAAGAGAGGACAGAGATAAACATAGCCCAGCCACGGCTGAAACTCTTCATTTCTCACTATGCTCTAGCCTGGCCCATACCATAAGCAAACATCCAGGGGCAGCCCCAGCATGTACTTAGCAGCTACCAAGAATTAAGCCCAGGATCCTGGGGCGCCTCGGGTGGCTCAGTGGTTAAATGTCTGCCTTTGGCTCGGGTCATGATCCCAGGGTCCTGATATCGAGTCCCGCATCGGGCTCCCTGCTCGGTGGGATGCCTGCTTCTTCCTCTCTCACTCTCCCTGCTTGTGTTCCCTCTCTCACTGTCTGTCAAATAAATAAAAATCTTAAAAAAAAAAAATTAAGCCCAGGATCTGCTAGGCAGCAGGCTCCCAGCTCAAGGGAGCAGGGTGGGGGAGGGGGTGGTGGAAGAATGTGTGTGTGGGGAAGTGGAATGGGGAGATCCTGCTCCACATGACAGGACTAATGAGATGTTGGCCGGCACTGGATCTGTGCCTGAACACTTTGTTTTCATTTTCATTCCAATCTCCGAAGCCCACTATGTAATTCCCTGCCAGGAAGAAGTGGCTTACCCTTGATGTTAGCCTGGGAACAGAGTTCCCAAACCATGGGTACAAGCAGAACAGCACAACACATCCAAAGGCACCAAGCTCCTCTTGGTTTTGTCTCACTTAGATCTACTTCAAATGTACATGCAAAGAAACTTTTTGGTCCTTCTCTTATTTGGAGATTACCTGGATGTCCACTGTCAAATGCATCATGAGAAAAAAAAAAAGGCGGGGGGGAGGGAAGGAAAGAAGGAAGGGAGGGAGGGAAGGTGGAAAGAAGGAAGGGAGGGAGGGAAGGTGGAAAGAAGGAAGGGAGGGAGGGAAGGTAGAAAGAAGGAGAGGGAGGTAGGGAGGGAAGAAAGAAAGAAAAGAAAAGAAAGAAGAAGGCAAACTCAGATGCTCTTACCAGATTCCAGGTGATCTATTCCAGGAAGCCCAAAGGCTTGCCCTGGAAGATCAAGGGCAAATTTCCCCAGGAAATTACTTTGAAGGAAAACAAAATAAAGAACTGCTTTTCAGAGGCCTTGAGGCTTAGGGGCTCAGGGACTCAGAGATTTCTAACACTCTATATTCATCCTTCTTTCCCTGTGTGCTGCTAATGAAGCCACAGAAATGACAAAGTAGATCAAAAAAGACATCAGAACACATTGATTAGGCTATTGTGCCAACTCTCGGGGGCTGACACCTACAGCACCATTACACACAAAACTGAGAAGGGACCACAAGGATGTCTCTGTTTGCTAACTAATAAAATAATGACATCCAAATATTCACTGCTATCACCATTAGGGCTCTTACTGCTCAACTTCCAACCCACCATCTGCTCTACCCTGTGTGGCTAGATTTATCTAGTTAGCACTGAGACCGTCTGCTCCTTACTCAGGGTCCCAAGCCTGTGCCAAAAAGATGACAATCTCTTCCTCCTTCCCTGGATTGACACATGATTCCAGTTGGGGATATATTAAAAAAGGGGTGAGGGAAGGAACGGGGGAAGCGTCAGGAATGAGTCCATCCTGATTTTTTTTTCTTTTTTTTTTTTTTTAAAGATTTTATTTATTCATTTGACACAGAGAGAGAGATTACAAGTAAGCAGAGAGGCAGGCAGAGAGAGAGGAGAGAGGAGGAAGCAGGCTCCCTGCTGAGCAGAGAGCCCGATGTGGGCCTCGATCCCAGGACCCTGGGATCATGACCTGAGCCGAAGGCAGCGGCTTTAACCCACTGAGCCACCCAGGCGCCCCATCCTGATTTTCTAACCTTGAGGCCGGCACAACCTTCAGAAAGATAAAAAGAGACTGACAATTGAGACTATAACCACCAAACTTTAAGACAGTTTTGCACAATTACCATTTATTCCATATTTAATGTCTCAAAAATGCATGGTAGGTATTTTGTGGAAGTAAAATGCTTTTCTATCTTGCTGTTCATAGTTCTCACTCATGTGTGTTAACACGCAACTCTGTCAAACGTATAAAAGCCTACAGTAACCCTCAAAACTCACCACCAATATAAAAAAAGTATTTAACTGCTTACTGCCAGATTAATTCCTAAGTGGGGCCAGGATGGGAAGGAGAGTACAAGTAAGGTTTTCCTTTTTCTGGAAAGCTTGGCTCTAGGCCCCTGAAAAACTGGGCATATAGACAAAAAGCATTTTGTCAGCCTCCAATCCAAGCCGCTGTGTTTGTGTTTACTACATTATGATGATTCCAAATCAGTGGCCACCTCCCAAATTTCATCCCCTTCCCACCAACCCCACCCAGTTTCCAAAGTGCTCCCAGTCATTGCAGTGAGCACACAGACAGACAGGCAGATGACAAATGAAAAGAGAATGCTGAAAATTCAAGCAGAGCTTCTCGGGCAGCAGGTTTAATCGCAGAAACTGTGCAGCTAGTGATCTAGGGTTTCACTCCTGCCCTAATGAAAGGGATGTGGCAGGCACACAGTGATTTGGTAGCTTCGTTTCTGCGAGCACTGGGTGGTGTGTTTACAATTTCATTTTTATGTCAAGGTTCCAATTAGCAGGTTACATTTGCCGCTCGTTGTCTATTAATTTCCCACGTGGAAATGGAAATGTTCAGTTACAATGGTGAGTGGTCACTGCTCCGATTCACTTGTGCCACTTCTCCTAATAAGGCTGCAATTCTGATGAGTTAATTTACATAAGACAAGACTTCCTGGACCTGTTACTTGTTTTCTTGGGCCATAGAAAAGTAATGCACTAATGACAAGGACAACGCACTCTTTTTGGACTCAACAATAACCTAAGCAGGTAGAGAAAAAGGTGAAGTGAAATAAAGCCTAAGACGCTGGCAACCCACACACCACTAGAAATCTTTGTTCTGCTCCCTGCCTGGCCTTTCAACACTGTTTCTCAATTGTTAGCGTGCATCATAATCACCTGGAGGGCTTATTAAAACTCGGAATGTTGGGATGAGGCCTGAGAACTTGCATTTCTAATGAGTTCCCAGGTGTCTCTGATGCTGCTGGTCTGGGAACACACTTGACAAATGCTGCCTTACCAAATAGTCCTCGATCCCTGAGCTGCAGCTCTAGCAACCTGCCCTGCACTTAAAGGCAAAAACACATGTGGGGAAGGGTGATGGGGCAGCTCAGAATGGAAAAAAAGGTTAGGAAAGAAAGGATTTTTCAAATCAAAGCTGCTTAAGAGCTTCAGGGGGCAGCTCCAGGGGGAGAAAAAGTGATGTAGAAGACAGCAGGAAGCCATGTTCCAGACTCTGCAATGTAATCTCCTCCTAATTATAAATGATTTCCAAGTGAAAATGCCCTAGCAGGGAATGGGAGGGGTTAGAAATACTGATGCCTGGAGAAGCAGATGGCTCTGCCTTCCTATCAGCTCCATAAATTATAAACAAACACCTTGCACAAAGATCGATTTGTAGCCTGTTGCTGGCTGGCCAGATGAGGCCATGGGAGCGATCAGCAGTTGCAGTACTTTTGCAAATGCATTAGATACTGATTTGGAAAACTCGAAGGGGTTTAAATCAGCAGGAAAATTTCCTTTCAGCTATCTCTGAGCCCCTCAAGTTGCAGAATAAGACCTCCTACACAGTATTCCAGATGATACTACCAGCCCTCCCCAAAGGCACCAATGACTACATCTGTGGTATGGTTTGCCTTACACCATTCAGCTGCTGGATTTCTGAAGGCTGGTGGTGGCAGGGCACCAAAGTGACCAAAGCTCTTTACCAATAAGAGCTCACTCTTAAAAACCAGAGCAAACCCAATGAGCTACTTTTTCATGAAGTGGTCTTGAAATTATCTGTCTGTGAGGTCTTTTCATAAACTTCTAAACTTTATGGAGAGTAATTCATTAATGCTGCATCCCAACTGAGAGAAACATGTGCCAAGAATCTTTAACCTAACTCCAGAAAAAAGTTAAATACAATGCAGGTAAGTCAGATGACCAGCAACATCGTGGCTGTTGAACACATGAGTAAAACTCAAAACCAGTGGCTCCCAGGCACGGGCTGTGCCAAAGCTAAAGGCTACCCTTCACTGAGAGGTACGTGGTGTTCAGAAATGAATCTTACAGAAGAGATTCCCTACTTACTTTTCTCACAGCTGAATGTGTCAAGAGTGAAGCTGCCAACTGTAACTAGACTTTATTCAGACCAACCAGCAAACACAGTTAAGAGCTAATGACAGGAAACTCAGATAAAAGTGACTGTCATTCTAGAGGGTAATACCATTGAAAGGAATATCGACTATCATTGGACATATATGCCCTAAACTCCCAAGTTTAGTTTGCAGTTTTTAGAATACAGTTTTTCTTATAAGGCCAAAACTCTAAGAAAAATAGGGCACTATTAAAAAGCAGAATTCTAACACCATGCGTGAGTCAGACTTGTCCATCTGGTTGCACATGATGCTCTCGGATCAACTCAGGTTTTACAAGAGTCAGGATCAAAAGATGTAAGAAGAAACACAGAAGGAAGATTATAGGAAGTTGTAGTTGGAACAAGTTAAGGCTTATACAAAACACGTGAAGGACAACCAGAAAGGCCACCAAAGCTATGCTGGCAGCATATTCAATGCTTGTATTCTGAATATTTTGCTTTTCTGTCAAGGCAAATGATCCGCGACTGCATAGAAATGACATGCTTGAGAAGGATGGGACGCCCATTACAGATAAGGTAACAGGGTGAGAGCAACATCTCGTTCACATGAACATCACTCTCCAGAGAGGAAGACTACATACCTCAGAGTAGTAAAGAGGGGGGCAGGTGGGAATTTATAGTGTTATGGCCATACTCTCAAAGAATCATGGTGCAATTTTCTAGAAACAGACATGATGAAAATAGCTAGCACTCACTGACCATTTACTTTAAGTCAGGCACTGTTCAGAATGCCTAATATTATTAACTAACTTAATTCTCATAACAGCCCTATGAGGTTTGCACTATTACAGTTCTCATTTTACAGAAAAGGAAATGAAGGTGGAAAGAGATTAAGTAACTAACCAAGGTCATACTGGTAGAAGGCAGTTGACCAGGGATTTGAACCCAGATAGTGTAAGCTTAAGAGTTCACGTGTTCGGGGCGCCTGGGTGGCTCAGTTGGTTAGACGTCTGCCTTCAGCTCAGGTCACGATCCCAGGGCCGTGGAATCAAGTCCCACATCGGGCTCCCTGCTCACTGGGGAGCCTGCTTCCCTCTCTCCCTCTGCCCTCTGTGTGTGCTCCCTCTCTATCTAGCTCTTACTCTCGCTCAAATAAATAAATAAAATCTTAAAAAAAAAAAAAGAGTTCACGTGTTTAACCATCATAGGAGAGATGACAGAGAAAGTTATCAAAGAAGTACCTCCCCCTACACAGGCAAAAGCAAGCAAGCAAGCAAGCGAACACACAAGCATGCATGCATCAGGCCCAGACCTTTAAAGTATAAAAAGTATAAATAATTCCAATTCTATTTAAACCATTCCAAAGAAAAAAAGAAAAACTTCCAAATTATATTTATAACACAGCATAGTAACATTGATACCCAGACCCAAAGATTTCATAAAAAAGAAAAGTCTGGACAGAGCCACCTCACTTAGAAATATCAATGAAAAAAGTCTATTTGGTAAGCTACAGGGAATGAATTTTACATTAAAGACTACTCCACAAACCAGGTGGGATTTATTCAAGAAATATAAGGATGGGTTCAATATTACAGAATCTATTAACATAATGATTATACTATTAGATCAAAGGAGAGGGAAAAAAACATACAAACATCTTCATAGATACTGAAAAGTCATGACTAAATTCAATATCCATTCTTGATAAAAACTCTTAATAAGATAAGAATAGATGACTTCTTTAAAATGATAAACTAGTCCAGTTCAATCTAAAAGCCAGCAATATGTTTACTGGGGAAAAAGCTAGGGGCACCTGGCTAAGCTCAGTCAGAGAAGCATGTGACTCCTGATCTCAGGGTCATGAGTTCAAGTCCCACACTGGGGGTATAGAGATTACTTAAATAAATAAAACTTAAAAAAAAAAGTACTGGGAAAAGGTTAGAAGTTTTCCTACTAAAATCAGGAGCAATATGAGGATGATTGCTATTATTTAACATTGTTTTGATGGTAGCCAAAGCAAATACACAAATGTAAAACGTAGAATGGGGAAGGTAAAATTATCATTACTTACAGATAACAAACCTAGAACATGCAGGAGATTTACCTGAGTAACAACTACAATTAGTAAACAATTCAGTAAGACAGCAGTAGGATATTAAAAATAAGCTTGTAACAGTAAACTTAAGAACTGTATAGGATCGAGGGGTGTCTAGGTGGCTCAGTAGGTTAAGCATCTAAATCTTGATTTCAGTTTAGGACATGATCTTGGGGTGGTGGGATCAAACACCGAGTCAGGTTTCATGTTCAGCAGGGAATCTGCTTGGGATTCTCTCCCTCTCCTTCCACCCCTTGTTCTGCTCACGTGGATACACACTCTCTCAAATAAATAAGTCTTTGAAAAAAAGAACTGTAAAGGATCTACATGAAGAAAACTTTATTTATTTTTTAAGATTTTACTTATTTATTTGTCAGAGAGACAGAGAGCTCAAGCAGGGGGAGTGGCGGGCAGAGGGAGAAGCAGCCTCCCCACTGAGCAAGAGGCCCGATGTGGGACTGGATCCCAGGACCCAGATCATGACCTGAGCCGAAGGAAGACACTTAACCAACTAAATGAGCCACCCAGGCATCCCTTAAGAAAACTTCAAAACATTCCTAAGAACACAGGAGAAACTTGTGGAAATGGAAAACCATACCATGTTTTTAAATCTAACCATAAAGATACTGAATCTCCTTAATTACAAATTTAATGTGACTGCAATAATTATATTAATGGGATTTTTTTTTTTAAAAGATTTTATTTATTCATTTGACACAGAGAGAGAGATTACAAATAGGCAGAGAGGCAGGCAGAGAAAGAGGAGAGAGGAGGAAGCAGGCTCCCCGCTGACGAGAGAGCCTGATGTGGGCCTCGATCCCAGGACCCTGGGATCATGACCTGAGCCGAAGGCAGCGGCTTTAACCCACTGAGCCACCCAGGCGCCCTATTAATGGGATTTTTTTCAGGGGCGGTGAAGTGAAGAAGCAAGATAGTTTTAAAGTCCATACAGGAAAACAAAACTGCTTGCGCAGACAGGAAAATTTGGATTAAAAAAATAACAAGAGACGATTTCCTACCAGATTCTAAAACACAATGCCTGAAAACTTAAATCCCTGTGGTACTCTCACATGAAGAATCAAAAAGATCACTAGGATAGAATGGATATTCTAGAAATACACCTAAATATACACAGGAAAGTAAAAATAGGATCAAAGTGACATCCCATATCAATGGGGATGAATGAATTAGTTTACAAACTGGTTGGGACAAATGAGTAGCCATATGGGATAAAAGCTGGATCGTATTCTGCTTATTTCGGACTAGGTTAAACTTCTAGTGAATCAAAGACTTAGGGTAAAGAAACTAAAATGTAAAAGTACTGATCTTCCTAATGATGACACAAAATCTGGGAACCATAAATGGGAAGCTGGATAATTTTGACTACTTAAAATAAGTTCCATGACAAAAATAACCTCCAGCAAAGTCAAAAGACAAATGACAACCAGGAAACTTCTATTGTAAGTTAATTTTCTGATTTAGAAAGAGCTCCTGTTGAACTGATAAGGAAAAGACCAGCAACACAATGAAAAATAGGTAAAGCACATGGACAGGTCAAGAAAAGGCAACATAATACACGAGCTAAGTGTGTGAAGAGGCACACGACCTGGTTTGTAATATGAGAAATACAAATTTAAAATACCTGCATACTATATTTTACCTATCAGATTTGGAAATATCCAAAAATATGGTAACACATTCTGCAAGCAAGAGTTTAGGGGGTACAGGCATTCTCATAAACTGCAGGCAAGAGTATAAATTGGCATAGCCCCTACAGAGGGTGACTTAGCAGCATCTACCCAAATCACAGATAAATGTACTCTTCCTAACCACAATTCCATTTCTAGGGATTTATCCTGTAGATAATCTTGCACAGGTGTGAAATGACAAACTGCAACATGTTTTGTATAGGAAAGACTGAAAACAATTTTAAAAGTTCCTCAGAGGAAGACCGGTTGAAAAATGACTGATTAAAAGATGGAACCTAGAGATTCCACATAGACAATGGAATACTAGGCAGTTATTAAAAAAGAAAGTAAACTCTTTATATACTGGTATGTAAAGATCACCAAGATACATTGTAAAGTACAGAAAGCAAAGTGCAGAAAGAAGAGTATATAACATGTTACCATCTGGGTTAAACAGAAAATGGAAAAACATACATTTGCATTTGCCTATATATACACACATACAATATCCTTGAAAAGATACACAGAAACTACTAATTGCAGTTGCCTCTGGGGAGGAGTGGCCCGTAGCTGGGAGAAGAATTGGGAAACTTTTCACTGTCTATTACTTTATAGTCTAAATTTTTCACATGGTGAATGTATTTCAGATTATAATTTTAAAAAAACACAGTAAATAATATAAACAAAATAACTAGAAATAAACTGCAGCAAAGAAGATCTGGGCCAGAAATCTGGAGATGAACAAGCAAACTTAGTATTCAATAAAGGATAAAGTAGACTGCAGTTGATTCCCAGCAGAGTTAAAGAAAAGATATTGAACATGTGGCTTATAAGCACTTAGAAAGAAAGAAATGATTGCTACTGTGGTTTCAGTAAGATCAGGACATGAAAAATTAACCTCATTTTCATGGTCTGATAAGACTGGCATATCAGGAAACGCCACAGACAGAGAATATCTTGATTATTTTAAGGCATCTGACAAATTCTTACAATACCTTGCAGACACGATTTAAAAAAAAAATGTGGGCTTCAGTTCTGAACACCATGCCCAGGGTGCTAATTCAGGAACCAAAGTCGACAAAGAAGTCCACGGCAGTATCACACAAGGCCCAATACAATGTCCTGACTGATCAACCATTTTTGATAGTAACCCAAAGGAAGACAGAGAAAGTGTATCTATCAAATTAGTAGGTGATGTGAAGACTGAGAGTAAAGGACTGAATCCAAAGTTCAAAAAAACATTGAGAGGGAGGAGCTAGGAAGTGCAATTGATACTATGAAGATAAAATCTAATAGAAGCAAATATAAACCTGTTTTGGTTTTTAAAAGATTCAAACTGCACAGAAAAACAGAATGGTAGAGCCTCGATTTTGTAATAATTATCCAGGAATCTGAAGTGACCGCAAACTGAAAAGTGGCTTCAGGAAAAGCCGCTGAAGTCTCAGGCCGAATTAACACTGTCCAAACCACCAGTGTGCTATGTACTGGACAGCTCCCATCTGGAGTTTTCTACTCTGTTCTGGCCCCCCAAGGTCAAAAGGGAAAGTGAACAGAACCATCAAGGATTTGGAAACCAGATCAGTAAAAAGAATGTCAGGAAGGAAGTCTGGCCTGAGAAGAAAGATTGAAAGGAAAATGGCAATTTATCTTCAAACAGCTGGAGGACCACCAGAAGAGGTATCACTAGACACATTCTGTGGAGATTCAGAGGTAAAACCAGGACCAAAGGGAGGAAATAACAGCATGGGAACAATAACAGGAGCTTATCAGTGATGGATCAGGCCATCTCGTCAGACAGTGTGACCTATCACTTTATTTAAGCAGAGGCTGAACTGCCACTTCTTAGGAATGTGTGAGTTCTTCATTGGATAGAAAGTGAAATAAGCTGTCTAAAATGCTGTGATGGCCGGCACCTGGGTGGCGCAGGTGGTTAAGTGTCCAACTCTTGGTTTCTAGCTCAGGTCGTGATCTCAGGGTCCTGGGATGGAGACCCACATCAGGCTCCACGCTTAGTGTGGAGTCTATTTGAGAATCTCTCTCTCTCCCTCTGCCCCTCTCGCTTGTGCTGTCTTTTTTTCTCTAATAAACAAAATCTTTGAAAACTAAAACAAAATGAAATGAAATGAAATGAAGTGAAATGAAACGAAATTCTGTAATGAACAACTGGGATATAGGATTGCAGGCTTCCCTGGAAACTGAGAAATGGACTATCAGACAGACACGTTTGTAAATCACATACCAACCATGTCATTCACTTTATTCCATCTAGCTCTGGATTAATAAATGAGTTTAACATCACCATAGTCTTTCCTCAAGGGGCACAAGGGCTAGCATTCAGTTCCTATACTCGCTTCTCTTTGCTTCTCAGTTCCACATAAACACTGAGGCTTAGAACAATGAGCTATTAGTTGGTGAACTCCCCAGAAGAGAGACACCTTCATCTTTGTGTCTGTCTTGGTGTTGCTCCTGGCACCGAAGCTACCATGGGTCGCTGCTCAGGGTGGGTGTTCAAAACATGTCTACTGAATTACTGATGGAGAGCTGCAGAAATGGTACCAGGGAATCAGCTGCTCAATGAGATGAACAAAAACTCCCGTGTTCCATGGGTTTCTGAGTTCAGGCACACCAGTAAGAAATACCCCTTCCACCAGTACCAGCTCTACTTTGGCTTACCATTACTGATTTCAGGGAGGTCGAACTTAGTGAAGTCCCACCACTGGAGCCGGTAGGTAGTATTGGCAATGTTACTGGCCACAGCAGACTGTCCATCACCAATCACTGCCCCTGGTTGGGGAGAAGAAAAAGAGAGCACAGTATAGTCTTTAGCCACATTTCCTCTGCAAACATAAAACAACATGTACTGGGATTAGCAGGAGAGGGGGAAGAGGAAGAACCATATGCCAAGTCCCATCTCAAAGAGAAACCAGACATATTTCAAGAACAATTCTACCGGAAACATAATCTCATACATCAGCCCCTCCCATGATTATTTAACATTTCCTTAGTGCCAAAAATTGTAGCAGGTACTGTATATGTCCTGTCTGGTAGACTCTCAATCTAGAGACAAGAGTTTTCATAAAAATGCATGGGGGCGTGAAAAATGGGAAGACAACATTAACACAGAAAAGCATTTCATTCCTGGGTTTCCTTGTAATAGGCAGCACTCTTTGGGAGAAAGCATCTCCTCCTTTATACATGACCCTCTTCCTAATAAAACATCTCAAAAGGAGGCTTCCTCCAGGGAAGAGGCAGCCGGTATACAGCCGATTGGATAGTTAGAGATGGTAAGGAACAAATGAAGTCATATTTGTTAATTTCTTCTGGACCCCTGCTATGTAACACAGCAGAAATTTATGAGTCTGGCTTTTCAGTATCAGAGTATTTTTATTAAGGCAATATTTTACAAACCCCTCCCCTCCCCACCCCATGAGAACTTCCTTGAATCCGGATTCACTTGAAACATCTCACAGTTTAACTTTCCCTGAGATATACACTTCTGTATGACATTTTTTTCCTTGGTAACCAATTAAATAAAAAATGGATTTTTTTTAACAGGGTGACACTTTAATTTGCAGTTGTATTTCATTTACATGAACATGTCATTTCCTCCTCCTCCTTCAGAGGTGCATTTCATACACAACCACCCTTTTGATCAGACAGAGCCAAACCCTCTTGGGAGAACAGAACACTGTTGTATGCTAGACAACCTAAATGGTATTCTCTGCTGCAAATCACCTCCTACTTTAAGAAACTGAACTTGTTAGAACTTACTAGCCTTGGAACAATGGACAATTTTATACCTAGATTCTTCAGTATCACCATCTTCCTCCTCTGCATATCACTGCAAAAGGGTTCTGTCATCTGTCCCCCCAACCCCCTTTTGGTGGGCTGCATTTATTGCTCTGCCATTCCTGATCTTTCCCTATTCTCTCCTCAAATGGTCAAGAGGTTGTTCAGAGACAAAATGTTCTCCATATAAGCCAGAAAAGCACTCTTCTCTCTTTTCTTCAGTTGCAGCAAGCTACTACATGAGGAGACTCTCATCGGTTTATTATTGACAGTGTCCTTGTCCCAGTTTCAATTTGTAAAGAAAGGTAAAAACAGTTCATTTCCAAGATGATAATACTGCTAGATTATATATTCTCAATATGGGTAATGTTGTCCCCGTGGGGGCAAAAACTGGTTCACGGGGAAATCTTAGTGCAATCACTAGCTCGCCTCAAATATACTGCAGTGTATGACAGATGTGCAGCCTATCTGTGATATTAAAATTTCATGGGAGGGGGGATGATTAGGGAAACACTGTCCATGAAATCTCCTTAGGAGGGTAATAATTAAGTAAAGGTTGAGGAATATTGCTCTAGATAAACCAATCCCCCCACCACAATTGATTCAAAGACATAGATTCAAATGGTCATGATCTCCCTGAAGGCCTGAGAATGACAGCATTTGTGGGTGCTCTCAATGAGCCCACTGACCTCAAACTCCTACTGAGGGCCCATGGCATATCACTCAAATGAGGTAAATGAATGTATGTTCTTAATAAGTTTAACCTTTATACAATATTCTATAATAACTACACCTGACTTGGGAACTTTTGCTGAACTTCTTCTGGGTCATGAGGAGGGTTAGCTACATATAGGACTTTCTTAATAGGGACTTTTTGATTTTTTAGGCCCCCTCGATGATGAGAATCATTTTTTAGTTCTAAGGTCTACCACTTCCCCGGAAAGAATTACTCAGTTTCACTCTGATCCAGGCTAAACATGACTGAGCTTATGGAATATTCCCCTGGCTTGTTTATCTAGATAGTTGACATCTCCCACTGACCACTAGTCTTTCTCACACCATTGTAGCTCCTAATCACGTCCACCAACTTTTAACACAAAGTAATAAAAGGTAAGTTGATTTCTCCGCAGATGATGAACGAAATGCTAGCTGCTAAAAGAGAGTAGGAAATAAACTGAAGAAACAAACTCCGTACTCTAGGAGCTTAAAATCTGGGGGAGAGGATGGGAGCTACAATCAGGAAAACAGTTAAGGAAAATACCAGCTGCTTTAAGAATGCTGTGGATCTGCAACTGGGAACAAAATGATTACGACTCCAAGCCCCAGCTCCAGAAGCTCCTGTCCCATCCATGCCTCCAGAAATGTCTTCTGGAGAACAGCTGTGCAGTGTAATAAACACGGATGGGGGGCGCCTGGGTGGCTCAGTGGGTTAAAGCCTCTGCCTTCGGCTCAGGTCATGATCTCAGGGTCCTGGGATCGAGGCCCGCATCGGGCTCCCTGCTCGGCGGGGAGCCTGCTTCCTCCTCTCTCTCCGCCTGCCTTTCTGCTTACTTGTAATCTCTCTCTGTGTGTCAAATAAATAAATAAAATCTTTAAAAAAAAAAAAAAAAAAAAAAACACGGATGGGTAGCACTGTGTGGAAGGGACTGGGGAGGTGTTCTCTGCCAATGGTGCCAGAGCGCTGAGGAGAAATGGAGCCTGGCACCAGCGAGTCGATTTTCAGTGCCGTGTAAACATAGATTAGGAAGCAAAAAAATGCCAGCAACAGATTAGCGTATTGTCACCAGGTTCTCTTCTGCAAGAGCTACAAGCCAGCTGAGCCTGTCTCTCGGAAACATCAGGAATAAAAAGTATCACCCTATTAAAAAGCCCCAACCATTTAGTAGGCCTCTGGCCCCTAAGCTGAAGGTATAGGAAATGTGCCAGAATGAGTTAATGGACTAAGCTACAAAGTATTTACATAGGAGGCACTTAGCCTCAGAAGCCAAATCCTGAGAGACTGCTGAGAGATTTCTGAGACCTCAAGGTTTTCTCAGTAATAACGGGATGGAACAAGCTAGACTCAGGGTTTCTCAACCTCCACTACTGATATTTCAGGTCAGATAATTCTTTGTTTAGGGCGTGGGGTTGGTCTTGGGCTTTTGGAGGATATTTAGCAAAATTCCTGGCCTCTTTCCACTGGATGCCACTGGCACCCTACCCCCTCACCCAATTGTGACAACTAAAATTGTCTCCAAACATTGCCAAATGTTCCCTGGGGACCAAAATCATCCCTGGTTAGAAAACTCCAAGCTAGGGCGCCTGGGTGGCTCAGTGGGTTGATGCCTCTGCTTTCGGCTCAGGTCATGATCTCAGGGTCCTGGGATCGAGGCCCGCGTCGGGCTCCCTGCTCAGCGGGGAGCCTGCTTCCCCCTCTCTCTCTCTCTGCCTGCCTCTCTGCCTCCTTGTGATCTCTCTCCCTCTGTGAAATAAATAAAAATTAAAAAAATTAAAAAAAAAAAAAAAGAAAACTCCAAGCTAAAGAAATACAGCCTACATTTTAACTCCAAGATAGACACTCTTAGGAAGTACCACTACTAGAATGCCCACTGCTAACAGCATGCAAATTCTTAGTGATACTGATTTTGGAAAGAAACTAATCAAAGACATAGCATTATACAAATACTCCTGTAGCAAATTTAGTTTCCCATTTCTGTCATGGATTAGAGGCTAGCTAGAACTAGGATATTGTGGCTTGTAGTTTGTTTTTTGTGTGGTGTCTGAGAATATAGGCTTCAGACTCAGATGGACTTGATTTTGATACTTCCTCCTACTGTAGTGTGACTATGTTAAACTCCCTGAACCTCAGTTTTCTTACCTGTAAAAAGGGTATAATAACAACAACTACAAGGGTACCTGAGTGGCTCAGACAGCTGAGTGTCTGACTCTTGATTTCGGCTCAGGTCATGATCTCAGAGTGGGGAGACTGAGCCCCACATCAGGCACTCAGCATGGTGTCTGCTTGAGATTCTCTCTCTCCCTCTGCCCCTCCCCTGCTTGCTCTCTCTCTCAAATAAATAAAACCTTTAAAAAAACAGTAATACCTACAATTTATAGGGTCATTGGTAGAACTTACCAAAACAGTAAATGTAAAGTGATGGCAAATAATAAGTGTCTAATAAATGAGTGCTGTTAAAATTATTTTAATCATTTATTTCAATCTCTGTATGCTTTTCCTCTACAGGTATAGCTCTTTAATCAACAAGTTATAGATAAAGGTCCTTTTATAAGAGACTGGTGCAAATTATGTGCCAGGGCCAAGAGACAGATGCATTTAATTTTAGAATTAAGGTCAAATGTCAAGGCCCTAGACTCTTTAGTAACTTTCTCCTTGGAAAAACAGCCTAGGCCAAGACACATCACATTCTGGGCCACAAAAACCACTGTAACACATTTAAAAGAATAGAAATCATACAAAGTATGCTGTCAGACAACAGGGAATTAAACTAGAAATTGGTAGCAAAAAAAAAATAACTGGAAAATCCCCAAATACTTGGAGATTAAGCAACACACTTTAAATAACACATGGCTCAAAGAAGACATCTCAAGAAAAAATTTAAAATATTTTGAACTTTTGAACTAAATGAAGATGGAAAATACAACTTATTAAAATTTGTTGGATGCAATAAAAACAGTGCTTAGAAGGAAATGTACTGTACTGAATTTATCTATTAGAAAAGAAGAAAGATCTAAAATCAATAATTTAAGCTTCCACCTTAGGAAATAAGAAAAAGAGGAGCAAATCAAATTCAATGTAAGAAGAAAAAATAAAAATTAGAGAAGAAATCAATGAAACTGAAAACAGGAAATCAATAGAAAAGGAACTAATAAAACCAAAGCCAGTTCTTTAGAAGGATCAATATAATTGATAAACCTCTAGCCAATCTAAGTGAAGAAAAAAGAGAGAAGACACAGATTATCAATATAAGAAATAAAAGAGGGGATATCACTACTGATAATAAAAGGTTACTATGAACAATCTGAAAACCTAGAAGAAAAGGACCAATTCCTTGAAAGACACAGTCTCCCAAATTTACACAAGAAGAAACAGATAACCTGAATAGGCCTATGTCTACTAAGTTGAATTAATCATTAACAACCTCCCAGAACAGGGGGTGCCTAGGTGGCTCAGTTAGTGAGGCATCTGATTCTTGATTTCAGCCCACATCATGATCTCAGGGTCATGAGATGGAGCCCTGCATTAGGCTCTGTCCTCAGCAGGGAGTCTGCTTGAGATTCTCCCTTCTTCTTCCTCCCACCCCTCCCCACCTCTAAAAATAAATAAATACTTAAAAAACAAAAAACCAAACCTCCCCAAACGGAAAGCATCAGGCTCAAGGGGGTTTGCTGGTAAATTCTGTCAAACATCTAAGGAAGAAATTACATCAAATCTCTACAATTTCTTACAGAAAACACAAGTGGGACTATTTCCTAACTTACTTTATAAGGCTGGTATTGCCCCAACACCAAGACCAAGACCAAGGCAGTGAAGAAAGGAAAATTATAGACTAATACCTCAGAAGCAAAAATCCTCAATAAAATATCAGCAAGTCAAACCCAGTAATATCTTTTCAACATTACATGCTATGACCAAGTGGGATTTAGCCCAGGTATGCAGGGCTGGTTCAACATTTGAACCCAGTACATTATAACCCAGTACATCAATGGGATAAAGAAGAAAAATCATATAATCATACCAATAGATGCAGAAAAAGCATGTGACAAAATCCAATACCTACTCATGATAAACACTTATCAGGAAACTAGGAAGAGAGGAGAACTATCTCAACTGGATAGAAAATGTCTATAAAAACCCTACAGCTAACATCATACTTAATGATCAGAAACTATATGATTTTCCCCTGAGATTGAGAACAAGCAAGGATGTTTCCTCTCACTACTCCTCTTTCATCATTTACTGGAAATCCTACCCAATGCAGTAAGAAAAGCAAATAAAAGTTAGAAACAAAACTTGGAGAGGAAGAAATAAAACAGTCTTTGTTCACAGATGACATGACTGTCTATGTAGAAAATCCCAAAGAACAGTAAAAGTTATTCCTGGAACTATTAAGCAAGTATATCAAGATTGCAGGATACGAAAAGTTAATAGCATTCCTATATATCAGCAATGAACAAATAAATAACTGGAATTGGAATTAGAAGTTAAAAATACAATGCCATTTACATTAGACCAAAAGAGAGAGAGAGAGAGAGAGAGAGAGAGAGAGAGAGGGAGAGGGAGAGAGAAATATTTAGGTATAAATCTAACAAAATATGTATAAGAGCTATATGATGAAAACTATAAAACTCCAATGAAAGCAATCACAAAAGATCTCCAATATTTACTGGAGAGCTATTCCATGTTCACAGATAGGAAGACTCAATACTGTTAAGATGTCAATTCTTCCCAATTGGATCTTTAGATACAACGCAATCCCAATCAAAATCCCAGAACATTACTTTATGAATAGTGGCAAATTCTAAAATTTATCTAGAAAGGGAAAAGATCCAGAATCGCCAACACAGTATGCAAGGAAAGAACAAAATTGGAGGACTGACATTACCTGACTTCAAGACTTACTATGAAGCTACAGTAATGAAGATGGTGTGGCACTGGTGAAAGAAAAGACAAATAGATCAATGGAGCAGAACAAAAAGCCCAGAAATAAACCCAAACAAATACAGTCAACTGATCTTTGACAAAGGTGCAACAGCAATTCAACAGAAAAAGACAGTCTTTTCAACAAATGGTACTGAAACAACTGGATGGATATCCACATGCAAAAATATGACTCTAGATACAAACCTTGTACTTTTCACAATTAGCTCAAATTGGATCATAGACCTGGATGCAACACACAAAACTATAATATTCTTAGGAGATAATACAAGAGAAAATCTAGGTGACCTTGGGTTCGGTAACTTCTTGGGCGCCTAGATGGCTCAGTCGGTTAGGCAGCTGCTTTCGGTTCAGGTCATGATCCCAGGGTCCTGACCAAAGCCCCACATTGGGCTCCCTCCTCAGCGGACAGCCTGCTTCTCCCTCTAACTCTCTGTCAAATAAATCAATAAAATCTTAAAAAAAAAAAAAAAGACTTTTCTACCAAAAGCACAATCTATGAAAGAAAAAACTGACAAAGTTAACTTCATTAAAATTAAAAGCTTCCGCTCAGTGAAAGACACTATAAAAAGAGAATGAAAAGCCAAGCTACAGCCCAGTAGAAAAATCTTTGCAAAACATTTATCTAGGGGTGCCTGGGTGGCTCAGTTGTTAAGCATCTGTCTTTGGTTCAGGTCATGATTCTGGGGTCCTGGGATAGAGCCCAACATCAGGCTCCCTGCTCAGCGGGAAGCCTGCTTCTCCCTCTCCCACTCCCTCTGCTTGTATTCCCTCTCTCACTGTCTCTCTCTCTGTGTCATATAAATAAATAAAATCTTTAAAAAATTTATCTAATAAAGGACTGGTATCTAAAATATACAAAGAATGCTTAAAACTCAACAATAACAAAACAACCTGATTTGAAAACTGGCAAAAAATCTGAACAGACACCTTACCAAAAAAGATACACAGATGGTAAATAAGCATATGAAAAGATGTTCAACATCATTTCTCATTAGGGAACTGCAAAATAAAATAACAATGAGATACTACTACACACTTATCAGAATGGCTAAAATACAAAACACTGATCACACCAAATGGTAAAGAGGATGCAAAACAACAGGAACTCTCATTCCTTGCTGGTGGGAATGTAAAGGTACAGCAACTTTGGAAGACAGTTTGGCAGTTTATTTGCAAAACTAAACATACTCTTAACCATATGATCCAGCAATCATGTTCTTTGGTATTTACTCAAATCAGTTGAAAGCATATGTCACACAAAAACCTACACACAGATGTTTATAGCAGCTTTATTCATAACTGCCAAAACTTGGAAGTAACCAAGATGTCCTTTAATAAAATAGATAAATAAACTGTGGTATAACCATACAGTGGAATATTATTCAGCTCTAAAAAGAAACAAGTTGGGCGCCTGGGTGGCTCAGTGGGTTAAAGCCGCTGCCTTCGGCTCAGGTCATGATCCCAGGGTCCTGGGATCGAGGCCCACGTCGGGCTCTCTGCTCAGCAGGGAGCCTGCTTCCTTCTCTCTCCTCTCTCTCTGCCTGCCTCTCTGCCGACTTGTAATCTCTCTCTCTCTGTGTCAAATGAATAAATAAAAAAAATCTTTAAAAAAAAAAAAAGAAGCAAAAAGCTATATATTGTGTGATTCTGACTGTGTCATTCTGGAACAGCCAAAAACTATGTACAAAGTAAAAAGATCAGTGGTTGCCAGCGGTTTGGTGGGGAGGGAGGGAGGTATAGTTGTAGCACCAAAAGAGATGCTTGGGGATGGTAAAACTATTCTGTAGGATACTACGATGGTGGATACATGTCATCATACCTTTGCCAAAACCCATAGAATTTAACAACATTAAGTGTGAAATTTAATGTTAACTATGGACTTTGGGTGATAATGGTGTGTCAGTGTTGGTTTGTGGATTGTACATAACAAATGTACCATTTTGGAGGAGGATGATGATGGTGAGAGGGGTTTATGGGTATGTGTGTAGGAGGAGGTACATGGGAACTCTCCGTACTTTCCACTCAATTTTTTTGTAGACCTAAGACAGCTCTTTAAAAAAAGAAAAGAAAAGGCTATTAATTAAAAAACAAAGAGAGGAAACATTAAGAGCCCCCAGACTTTCACTCGTGTTCTGGGAGACAGTGGAAAGAGCAGCAGTCTATAAGGATACTGGCGGTCACAGCAGTTCACTCTCTATCACATGACCACAGAGTTTTTCCCTGGAGCCTCAGAGCAAAAGAGAAAATAAGGATGAGTCTAACAGGAGGCAAAACAAGGGGAAAAAGAAACTCAAATCCAGTGATCCTGGCCAACCATCAGAGAACAACAGCAAAACTAAGCTGCCAAGTTTCATTCTCTCAGGTCTTCAACTTGTAGGCTGGAAGCCTTGGGAATGTGTCTTGGGATAAAATCTTAATAATCAGGGCGCCTGGGTGGCTCAGTGGGTTAAATCCTCTGCTTTCAGCTCAGGTCATGATCTCAGGGTCCTGGGATCGAGGCCCACATCGGGCTCTCTGCTCGGCAGGGAGCCTGCTTCCTCCTCTCTCTCTGCCTCTCTGCCTACTTGTGATCTCTCTCTCTTTGTGTCAAATAAAGAAATAAAATCTTTAAAAAAAAGAAAAATCTTAATAATCATGACAGTCACATGGTAGGTGAGCTCTACCAAACCTGATAGCCTGCATGCCTCTCTCTGCCTCTGCTTCTCTGACTCCTTGTTCTGGTGCTTGGAAAGGAGAATTAGAAACCTGTTTTCAAAAACAGCTTTTAGCCTCTCTCCAAGATCTGTTCTAGGAGCAGGAAAGTGAAGAGTATGATTCAACAGTACAGTGAAAATACGGAACAATGGGAATCATTAGCAAATGTATCAGAGAAGCTAATTTGGGAGGGTAAAAAAGGGCAAGTTACAAAGAAGGAAACGATTAAATTATATTTCAGTCCTATAAAATTGTTCCATTTGAGGTTGCCTAGTTCAGAATGGCCATCTCTGACTGTGCTGCAACTGGGAAGACAGAATAAGAATGGGGCTAGGGGCCAAAGACTCACCAGCCTGGAAACACAATTACTATCCTTCTCCTTAGTTCTGATATGAAGTCAAGAACCAGCTAGCTAACTGGTCAAGAGAACAGTGACCACAAACTGCAGAGCAGGTCCAACTGAACAATTTGTCAACTTTTCAAAATTCTTTTTAGAAAGCCAGTCACAAAAGACCACAAATTGTATGATTCCATTTACATGAAATGTCTAGAATAGGCAAAGCTATAGAGACAGAAAGTAGATTAGTGGTTGCCTAGGGCTGGAGGAGGCAGGGGAAAGGAAGGGGAAGGGAGAAGTGACTGCTAATGCGTATGGGAATGTGATAAAAATGTTCTGAAATCTACAGATAGTGGCAATGGTTGCAGAACTCTGTGAATATATTAAAAATCACTGAACTTTAAAATAGGTGAACGAATGGTATGTGAGTTACATCTCAAGGCTTTTTTTTTTTTAAAGATTAAAAAAAATTTTTTTTTATTTGTCAGAGAGAAAGAGAGAGTGCAGCAGGCAGAGGGAAAAGCAGGCTCCCCATTGAGCAGGGAGACCGATGTGGGGCTCGATCCCAGGACCCCGGGATCATGACCTGAGCCGAAGGCAGATGTCTAACCGACTGAGCTACCCAGGTGTCCCTCTCAATAAGGCTATTAAAAAATACTACTCAGTATAAATTTTGGTGAATATGGGAAGCAAAATATGGCATCCCATTTCCCTTTGCATTTCTTTAATAATTTCAAGTACTGGTGAGTATCTTTTGTTTACTGGCTCCCTGTATTTTTTTAGTGTGTACTGTGCCTACCCACATCTTACACGCATTTTTATGTTTGGTTAAGTTTTTTTCTTGCAGACTGTCTAAGCTCTTTTTAAATTAATAAGTTGGTTTCTGTCTATGAAAAATAATTCTCCTTAGAGCAATACAACATGGGATTATTTGGACAAAAAAGCATTCTTCTTTTCTAAGTATATACTGAATGGCATCCCAGGAAGAACACTTATTCTTCTTTCCAGAAAGCTTCATTCAAATACAGTCTTTAAATCTGCTTTAAGAAGGAAATATAACTAAGCACTTTGTCATACTCCCTTTGTTGCCTTATTCACCATTAAAAAAATCTCATCTAAGACCACAGTCAATTATTCTATAGCCTGGGGACTTCTAAAGAGGCCCGTGGTGGCAGATAACAAGACTTCCTCCAAGGGTAGAAGTCTCTCTTATTCACATTTACAGTTTTGACACTGAAGAAAATGACCAAACTATATATAGTTTGTTTAAAAATAAAAGCATTATGAGATGTAATCCACATACCGTACAATTCACCTACTTAAAGTATACAATGCAAGGGGTTTTAGCATATTCACGCCAATGTGTAACCATTATCAAAACCATTTTTTTACAATGACTATCACTACTATCTGATTTCAGGACATTTTCCTCTTCCTTCTCCTAGCCAATATCTTACCCGTTAGCAGTTACTCCTCTCCGCTCTGGCCCACTCTCTCCCTCCTAGCCCCAAGGCAACCACTAATCTATTTTCCGCCCCTAGAGTTTTGCCTTCCCTGGACATTTCAACCAAACAGAAACATACAACAGGTGACTGTGTCTGGTTTCTTTCATTTAGCACCGTGTTTACAAAGTTCATCCATGTTGTGGCATGTATCAGCACTTCGTCCTTTTTTCTGGCCAAGGCATGTTCCACTGTATAACAGTTTTTATTTACAGAAAACACACTGCATGGAACCTAGCAATCGTAAAACTGTCTGAGGAAAACAGAACTATTTCCTGTGAAAGGAAAAAGTACATGGGTTTTTTTTTCCCCTTAAAGATTTATTTATTTGAGGTGGGGGTGGGGGAGAGAAAACCAGCAGAGGGAGAGGCAGAGACAGAGAGAGAAAACAGGCTCTCTGATGAGCAGGGTGGACACGGAGCTTGATCGCAGGACCCAGGGATCATGACCTGGGCTGAAGGCAGACGTTTAACCAAGTGAGCCACCCAGGCATCCCAAAAAGTAGATTTTTTAAAGAGGTTTTCAATTCTGAATATATTACGTATAGCTGAAACCAAGTCTTCACTTTTTCCTGAGGCTAAAATAAAAGATAAGAGGAGTATTAGGGGACAGCATTTTCTGTAAAAACAAAAATAAAACCATGAACCGGTATCACATAGATGTCTATAACTCTGACACAGGAAACGTTCTGAGTAAGATATGTGGTCTATCAGATTTAAGCTGTTTAGTAACTGCTCTAACTGGTCACTTCAACTGATCAAATCATTATACAGTATAAATTTGAAACATAAACAAAAGGGTAAACATTTTATAGAGACAGATATCAATGACTATACATGCTCTTAGCAGGAACTGGGCCCCTAAATCATAAAATTTTATTGTCCAATAAAGTCCTAAAGCCTCTAAAACCTCCTGCTCCTAACAACAAGGGTAGCATTAGTCCACACACAAATCATAACTTTAGGGGCAGATCCGAGAAAGATAAGGCAATGCCTTATTGTTGAGGTCAAAGATGAAGCCAACAAAACAACAAATCATAGCCTGAGAACTCAACAAGGAAATTAGCAAGGCCTGGAATACAAAAGGAAGGGAAAAGAAATAGCTATGAACTATTTCTACATATCATCACAGCTTCATCAAAAATTGTCTCAAAATAACAATTCAAACCAGAATTATGTGACCACATATAATATGCCGAGAGGAAGAGGTATTAATCTTATATTCATTAGGGCCAGAGCAATGGATAGAGCCTTCCTTTCCAAAGCAAATAGTACAAAAAACCTGGTATTAATTTCTTTAAAAATGGTGACAAAAAGCACCTAACAATAAATTTACCATCTTAACTATTTTTAAGTGGTTCAGTAGTGTTTAGAAGTTTAACTAGTTCAGCAGCATTAAGTATATTCACACTGTTGTGAAACAAATCTCTGAAACTTTTTCATCTTGCAAATACAAAATTCTCTATTCATTAAACAACTCCCCTTTCTGCCCCCTCCCCTCACCCCGGTCCCCGGTAACCAAAATTCTACTTTGTTTCTATGAATTCATCTACTTTAGAAACCTGTGTGAGTGGAAGCATGCAGTAACAGTGTTAGTTTTTAGCATGCGCTTGAAAGTAGAGATACATGGCTAGATAGCATGCACCCAAAGTCATTCACAGACAAGGTGTGAAATCAGGATCATACTCAAATCTACCAGAAGCAGTTAGTTCTGATGGGTGAAGGTAGTAACCTCTACGCTGGGCATGGCCATTTTCCCTTAAGCCATTTACAGAGGTCAAACAGATCATAGGGTTCATGCCACGAGACCTAGTGTCATTCAGAAAAGCTCAAAGGTGGTGGAGTTGCCATAAGGATATTCTACTTTCTAATCACAGGGATCACCAGTGATTCAACCACACTGTCCTGAATGTACCAGTGTCATCTGGAGTTCAGCGTGTATTCCACCCTAAGGCAAAGAGAGTAAGCTGCTCTTCACCAGGTCTTTACTCCTTCCTCCCAACATATTAAAACCCAGGATTAATCTTGACTGTTGGCAGGGCAACTAGTACTTCCTAGCTCTCTGAAGTCAAGCTAATATGCTCCTGTGTGGGTAGAGGAAGAGGCTGAGGCCCATTTTAATCACCATGCTGTAGACCTGCCCTTCTTCAATATATATGTCCTAATGAAGCAATTATTTAACACTTACACTAATGATGTAATTGGGACAAGTAATTATGAAAGCAGAACATCCATTTTCAAAGAAATGAATATCATTATCTTTCTTCCACCCACAAACATTATTTAAGACAAAAACAAATAAGCTCACAAGAACGCATGCTACTAAAAGATTATCAGCAACAACATTTTCTAAAACCCACAGAGTTTAGGAGAAATGCAGGAAAAAACCCCAAGAGCCCCCAAACAAAAACCAAAGTTAAAAACCCAGCATTCACCCCACCAGGCAGGATTTCCTCAAAGCCTCTACCTCTGACAGAAGACATACAGGGGGATTAGAGCAGTAAGAATTACTCTGCCTCCACTTCCACATCACCCACAACCTGGCATTCACTCCAGGACCCCGCCACCCCTGCTGCTGGGAGGACACTGGCTTAGGCAGGTCCCTGAGGGAAGCCAGGAAAGAAGTCGGGGAGGCTGTCATCCTCTCACTATTGCACAATGGTGCTGCTCGAGGGGTTGCTCAGCAGCAAGAGGATGGGCAGAGAGGGGGGAGGGCGGGAGAAGGACTGAGGGAGAAAGAGGTGAGAGAGAGAAAGATGAACAGAGCGTATGACTGACTCAAACACGAATGGCTCTCACCAATCACTTGTCTTAAATTGCTGAGACTCCTGCAGCTTTTATTGTTTGGTGGAAGCACAAGAGAGCAGAATTGGCCCAGAGGGTCCTGGGCTTGTCAGCAGCAGGAGGGGAACGACCTTTAATGCTGCAAAGAGGATGCAGATTTCAAAAGCCTAAAATCTGCAATGAAGGGAAATGGAAATGTGCTGAACGTGGGTTTGACTGGCAGCTTTCCTCATCTGTCGATCACAGGGTAATAAACACTGGGAGATGGCAGAAATGAAGATAAATGCTTTCAGCAGCGCCATTCCCCACCCTCCCCTCCTCTTCCGCCCCCACTCAGCACATGACAAGAGTTAAAGCAAGAAAATAAATCAGCTTCTTAACCAACTCTTTTGTTAAAACTTTCCTTACAGGCCACCTACACGTGAATTATTGCTCTATGAGCCTACATTCTCATTAGGGAGCCCAGTTTGTAAAGGGTGAAAAGCTCCTGTCAAATCACACCTGTACATTTTAGGGTACAGCATTACCAGCTGAGTCAGTCCAGGCCAGCATGTAAGAAGGAGGCCAGGGCTGCTCCCTGACAGAAAGGCACCCCTCCCGCCCCCCACCCCCACCCCGGGTGGAGTTCTCTAATCCAAAGCCTAGCTCATTCGGTTCAGAGGAGACTTGGAGTGCCAGGGACAGCACGTTGTCACTTCACCATAACCACTGCCATGTTACTACTGAGCCAGGGACAGAAACGTTAAGCTCCGAGGGCTAACAAAGAAGCCCCTGGGGCTTGGCGGTCAAAGGTTAAGTCAATGAGGAAAGTGGACTACAGAGTAGAACACTCAGACCTGAACATCGGCTTCACATTCACTCTGGAATGAGAGCAATCTTTAAAAGGTGGACGATCTTACAGGTTTCCCACGAGTAGGTCCAAGGGAAGTATCGTGTATTTTGGGACTTGTGACACTGAAATAAAGCATCCAGCCGACCTGGTTTTTGTAACGAGACTTGGGTTTTTTTCAGTAAGATGAAAAGGTCAGCAATTCCTAATGCTTGTGGCAGTTGCTTATAAGAAGATGGTTGGAATTTTGTAAAAATTGTCTCCTCATTCTGCTAAAAGTGAGCCTGACAAAAATCTTAACAACTAGATCATTTAAGACATTTGAAAAGACACTCTGCTCTACTGGTCCAGCCAGGCTATTTCCCTCTAGATCCTGAAGTCCTGGAAAAAGATTTCAGACCTTTGTTTTAAAGAACAGGCACCAACTAGTAAAAGTCTGGAGCAAAAATAAGTGGGAGAAAGTGTGGTGACTGGGTCTGTTTCAAACCAAAAACTGCTCAGAAGCCTGAGTAGTCCCCAGAGTCATGCATATGCTGTGGGATCCTAGGAGATCAACACTTGTCACACGAAGATAGCGAATATGAAATAGTTTCTAATTAAAATCCACTGTTCAGACATTAATACCAGGCACAAAGTAGAAAAGCATTATTAAAGGTCACGATCTCATGGTCCTCGGATTGAACCCCATGTCAGGCTTCTAGCTCAGCAGAGTCTCCTAGTCAGAGCAGAGGGGGGTTCTCTCCCTCTCCCTCTGCCCCATCCCTCTCCCCCTGCTTGTACTCTCTCTCTAAATAAATAAAAAATCTTAAACACACACACACACACACAAAACAATGATATTTCACTAATATATTAAGTTATAGGGGCGGCTGGGTGGCACAGTCCGTTAATCGTCTGACTTGGTTTTGGTCCAGGTCATGATCTCAGCATTGTGATATCAAGCCTGGAGCTGGGCTCTGTGCTCAGTGCAGCCTGCCTGAGACTCTCCCTCTTCCACTGTCCCTCCCCACCCCTGTGCACGCCCTCTCTCTTTCTCAAATAAATCTTTATTATTTTTATTATTTTTTAAGGATTTAATTTATTTATTCATGAGAGACAGAGAGAGAGAGAGAGAGAGAGAGAGAGAGAGAGGCAGAGGGAGAAGCAGGCTCCCCGCTGAGCAGTGAGCCCGATGTGGGACTCAATCCCGGGACCCTGGGATCATGAAATGAGCCGAAGGTCCACGCTTAACCGACTGAGCCACCCAGGTGCCCAAATCTTTATTTTTTTCTGAAGATTTTATTTAGAGAGTGAGTGAGTAAGTGGTGGGAGAGGCAAAGGGAGAGGGAGAGAGAGAATCTTAAGCAGCTTCATGCCCAGTGGGGAGCCTGATGAAGGGCTCAACCTCACAACCCTGAGATCATGACCTGAGCTGAAATCAAGAGTTGGAAGCTTAACCAACTGAGTCACCCAGGCACCCCTAAATAAAATAAATCTTTAAAAAAAATTATAAAAGATGGACTGCGGGCACCTGGGTGGCTCAGTGGGTTAAAGCCTCTGCTTTCGGCTCAGGCCATGATCCCAGGGTCCCGGGATCAAGTCCCGCATCGGGCTCCCTGCTCAGCGGGGAGCCTGCTTCCCCCTCTCTCTCTCTGCCTGCCTCTCTGCCTCCTTGTGATCTCTCTCCCTCTGTGAAATAAATAAATAAATAAATCTTTAAAAATAAATAAATAATAAATAAAAGATGGACTGCAATTATTTAAACCAAATTCTTGATAGACGTTGACTCTACGTAGAGCAGGAAATATAATTAAGAAAGTCAAAGGGAATTTCAACTTTATCTGCAATGACTTTATTTTTAAAAATGGAGGCAAACAGGGCAAAGCTGTTAACAACTCTTAAATCTCAGCTGTGGGCAGACAAATGCTTGTTATATATACATACGTGCCTGTATATATATATTATGAATTTCTGTATTGTTAAAATGTTTCACTACTGAAAGGAGGGAGAAAGGGGCTAGGAAGGGAGGAAGTAAACAAGCAAGAAGCAAGCAACTAGGGACACAAACGAAAAGACCTTTAAATGCTTTCCCAAAATCTTAATCCTTGCCCAACAAGGAATGGATGAGGCAGTAATTGGCTGAAATGAAATCGTTTGGGATATGGAGCCCCGCAATATTCCAAAGCAGAGATGGCCACATTTCATTTTCTTGGAATTCCTGACATAGAAGATTTTGCCTTCAGAAACATGTCCTGAGTTCAATGAATCAGGTTTCTACCACGCAAAGCCTAAGCTACTACACTGGTGGAACAATCCAGTAGGCAGCTATGAATGGCAGATGGTCACACAAACTTTGTACCCCACCAAAGCGGAGACTCTAAGGCCACAGGCTTCCTGGGTACATACTAGGAACAGTCCGTCTGCTTCAATGAAATGTACGAACAGATGCCCAGCCCCAAGCTTTTCTCTTAGATACCATCTTGATGCCTTCTAACATTTTACCTTGAAGACAAGAAAGGTTACTTTTAATGCCAGGTTAGATAAATTTCTGAAAGGGGCCTGTGGCAAAATTTTAGTTTTAAAAAGAGATATTTCACAAGGGAAAGGAGATTAAGACATGTTTTAGTTGTCTTTTCTGCCAGAACTGCTTATATGCATTTCTCAGAAAGCACTGGACCTGCCACAACACTTCCGGGATGCCTGCAAGCCAGTGAGCATGGTGGTGCACACACCTTTTCAAGACTCTGTTGCTGGTCATCATAAAGAAAACATAATAAGATGCTAATGTCTCTACAAGCCCCTTGGGGTATAAGTAACGTCATGAAATAATTTTGCAGTTAACACTAAGCCATGGGCTCTTGTCCCTTACAAAATCATCTCTCTTTCCTTCTATTCTTCTTGCTCCAAACCATCTTTCTTTTCTTTTTTTTTTTTAAAGATTTTATTTATTTATTTCACAGAGGGAGAGAGATCACAAGGAGGCAGAGAGGCAGGCAGGGGGGGGGGGAGCAGGCTCCCCGCTGAGCAGGGAGCCCGATGCGGGCCTCGATCCCAGGACCCTGAGATCATGACCTGAGCTGAAAGCAGAGGCTTTAACCCACTGAGCCACCCAGGCGCCCTCCAATCCATCTTTCAATGTCAGATTATTTTTAAAAGCAGAGTTTTGATTGTGTCGCTCACCTGTTCAAAAAGCTTTAATAGCTGCTTATTGCCTAAATAGAGCAAGATCCCTTGGTTTGCTATTCAAGGCCCTTAACAACCTGTCACCTACCTTTCTGTGCTTATCTCCCAATTCTTGTTATTCATATTATTTTGAAATATGTTTTAAATATATCCCTACGTTTGTACTTTTGCTCACACTGTTACTACTATGTAGATTCCTTCTTCTCTCCTCTGATAAGTGTTTACTAAAATCCCCAGACCCCTTAGCTCTACTCAAGGACTCTCTTAATCCCTTTCTCTGGGATGCCTTTCTGATTTCACTAACCTGATGTGATTGTTTCTTTGGAAGCCCTAAGCATTTTGCTTAATCTCTCTTATTCTGACATACTCCTGCTCACCTCCTGCCCTCCTGTCCAGGATTCTCTGCCATTATTCACTCCATTTGAGGATAGGTATAAAGTTCAGTCCACCAGAGGTTCATTCAACTCAAAATCTACACACTAACCACACTTGTTCTGTACCCACTCAAAACTTTCCCTGAACCTGAATCCCCACAGTACACTGGAGATGGATTCTTTTGAGGGGAAGGATACATACAATTTTCTACTCTTTAGATGAAATGTCTTGATGCTCTGCCACATAAGGTATACAGTAACTCCATATTAAATACAGACACAAATGGGTTACTTGAACATGTGTGGCTCTCACTACTAGGCTGTTGGCCCCGTAACAGTAAGGACTGTCTTAAATCCCTCTGAGAGATTTAAACACCTCTCAGTCCTTGTACCCTACAGAGCACCTTGCACAAAGCACATAGCTGCAACTCAATTTGTTGACTTAGAGCCAAAGTACCTTTTGCCTTTGAGAAATACCCACTCCACCTGCAGAAGGACACTTCCAAAATTCCTAAAACCCCTTTTGTTTAGCAATCAAACAATTGCTAAAACTCCAGGAGAGAACCCAAGTTCTAGAAACATACAAAGTACAGTATTCAGGACACTGAGAAATTGATGGTTACATGCAGAGGACACACTCCAAGAATTTACTTCCTTCTTAACTGCAGCCAAAACAAAGCAGGAGTGGTCAGATTTTTTAATATAAGTTGGAATAATGTTAAAAAGTTTCTGCCTCTGGCCTCTGGAAGATCCAAACTGGGAGCAGACGGTCCCCTTTGTCTGACTCTGCAAGGCTCTTGCCTTAAGGCCAACAGGATTAGCACAGCCATTTCATGCTCTGAAAAGTCAGAAAAGGCGAGATGGGGAGCTTTTCACTCGAGGAAATGCCTCGTAGTCAGAGATGGTTCTGTTTTTGTTCAAAAGATAAGCAGGGATGCTGAGGTTAAAAAGCAAAATTTCCAACAATGCTTAATGAAAGGTTTGGAGACAATGTACAGAATTAGGCAATGAGATAAATTCCAAGAAGAGAGGAGCAGGTGCCAGAGCAAAAATGCAGCAGAGAATCAGCACTAGATGTTTTCATGCATTCAAAAATTTCCATGTATTTAAAATGTCATCAGGATGCCCTGTGAGCACAGACTTGATGCAGCAATTAGGGATGCAGGTTTACCCCCCTTGGCACAAAATACCCACAAATAAGCTCCTGGTATAAAAGCAAAAGAAAGCAGAAAGAAAAACTTTACCATAAAAAATTGAGCAGTCGCTACATTCTCTTGGTTTAACAGATAATTAACTACAGACCTTCTTACGATGAGGAAAACTAAACTCAAATACTGTATTCAAAGGCACAGAGCCTGCAGAGCCCGAGGTGGAGTTTAAACCTGGGGTCTACAGATGGGGCTTCAGGAGGTCAAAAAAACCACTGAAATAGCAAATAAAATTGTATGTGTGCAATATTATATTAATCGTGTATTCTGTTTCCTATATTTTATGGTGCTCTGACATCTTAGTTGCCAGTTGCTCTGACATCTGGTTGCCTTGCTTACTAAGGGACTGCCCCTCCCTGGGCCAGCTAATCCCTAGAGATAGCAAACAACTTGCCTGCAAGTGTGCAAACCAAAGGAGCCCACTCTGACAACCCCTTTCCATTTGGACAAGCACTTTTTTTTCTCAAACGCTCACACACACAGCGAACTGGTTATTTCCTCTGCCCAAAACCATCCCAGAGGCCTGGGTATGGACAACCAGGGACCACCTCACAGGCCCCAGCCTGACATCTATTCTGCCCCCCGCCTTACCTTCTGAAAACCCCAAGAAGGGCTCTGGCTCACACTTTCTCCTCACCTCCTTCTGCCTCCTGACTGACCCCGATACTTCCCCACGTGGCCCTGCACAGTATGGTGTGTCCCTTTACTCTGGGAATTTTAAGTAACAAACTTTTTTTTTTTTTTTTTTTTTTTAATGGCAACTGTCTCTGCATCTGTTGGCCTTATACCTGAATAGAACCAAAATCCTGGGCACACTTTAATATAGCTCTGTGTACACCTTTTATTCTGAGAGGAGAGTCCAAGTTCTAAACATACATTTCTCACAGAGTTCACTGCCCTCTAAAAGACTAAGAACTAGTGACTTAAATGTTTCAGGTCACACTGGCGCTCTAGTTCAGTGGAAGCAGACATATCACTGATGAAGCCTGTCTAGGGCTGAGGTAAAGCCAGGTGGTTGTTCTTCGAATGCCAAGAGAAAATGGAAATTATAGAGGGTTTTGTTTATTTTCTGTTTTTCTTGGCTCTTTGCAGTGCAGGGGTCATAAGGCAAGGGAGTACAAAGGGAGAAGGTTCATAAATCCCTGAAGGGGTGATGGTGGTGATAAATTAGCATTTCTCTCAAATAATACAAAACTGATGACATGCTTAAACATCCACAGGGTTTGGGAGATTAGATACTATCTATGTTATGTTCTATAAAATGACCAGCAGGGGTGCCTGGGTGGCTCAGATGTTAAGCATCTGCCTTCAGCTCAGGTCATGATCCCAGAGTCCTGGGATCAAGCCCCATGTCAGGCTCCCAGCTCATCGAGGAGTCTGCTTCTCCCTCTCCCTCTGCTTCCCCTGCTGTTTGTACTCTCTCTCTCTCTCAGTCTCTGTCTCTGTATCTCTCTCAGATGAATAAATAAAATCTTAAAAAACAACAACAAAAAAACCCAACTAGCACATTGTGCCAATCAACGACAATATCACCGGCAAAGAAATAAAGCCTTGGCCTTCAACCTCACTAAGACTGACAAAGATAGAGATTTTTAGACCAAAGTACATAGTCTTGGGACATGCCCAGAATAAAAAGCAGTGATCTCAAAACAGAAAGCTTTTTGATGGCTAAGTGAGGACTGAATATTAAACAGATATCTATCAAACATAGCACTGTGGAAGATGTATATAAAATGGTAAGATGTCCTTCCTTGCTCGCTGCTTATAATCCATTTGGAGAGATAAGACCTATATCAAAAACATCACAAACACGCCTGGGTGGCTCAGTGGGTTAAAGCCGCTGCCTTCGGCTCAGGTCATGATCCCAGGGTCCTGGGATCAAGGCCCGCATTGGGCTCTCTGCTCAGCAGGGAGCCTGCTTCCTCCTCTTTCCTCTCTCTCTGCCTGCCTCTCTGCCTACTTGTAATCTCTCTCTCTGTCAAAATGAATAAACAAAATCTTAAAAAAAAAAAACAAAAAAAAAAAACATCACAAACAAGAAAAGACAACGTTAAGTGTCTAATGAGTAGTACAGACAATGAGAGCCACAGCTGCTTAGGAGGGGTCACTGGGTTTGGAGAAGAGAGATCTGGAAAACTTAGGGTGGAAACAGGAGCTGGGCTTAAAGGAAGGAGTGACAGGATTTGGAAATTAGGAGAGAAGAAGGTTTCAAGGTGGAAAGAGGTTACTGCTCAAGGCAATTCAGGGTTCAAGGGCTATTATCAGTTCCTAGGAAGCAAAGGCTCATATAAGAAGAATATAAAAGTCAGGCTGAAAAAAAGACAAGGAATTTGTCATCTGTGCAGCAGGAAATAGAAATCCTTTGAAATTTCTGAGTAAGGGAATTACAAAGTGGATAGCTTTTAAATTTTAATTTTTATCAAAGCACTACATACACATAATTTTAACGTTTAAAGAGTATTACAAGACTAATAAAGTCAAGTAGCAGCCTCTTGCCCCATCCTCTCCCCTGATTTTTGCTCTCCAGAAGCAATTACTTTTCAAATCTTTCAGTGGTTTTTCTTCTGATAATTAACTGTCATATTTCTACTGTCACTAAATTTTCCATTTCAGCTATTATCTACCGGCTTCCTATGATGGGAGATGATTTCTCCCACCCTCTTTCCTCCCCCATTCTTCCAAAATAGCTATAACACATTCTTAGGTTAAATAATGCTAATTATTTACAGTACTAGGACTATATATTCACAGCATACAGGAATAGTATAGTAAACTTGTATTTCCTTTCACATACAGTTTTGTTTCTTCTGCAGAAGAAAGGCTCTTGTCACTCACTACTCATCTCCCTCCCTTTCCCTTTCTCTTTATACAATGAGAATGTATTTTTGTCTAATTCCTTCACAGTCATTTTGGAGGGGATTTAGGAGAGGGTGGAGATAAACACAGGTGTTCATTCCTTCATGTTTACCAGAAGTCTGGTCACATTTCATGAAGAGTACTCTGGCAAATATTTCAGACAATAAGCAAGGCACCACCAGTTAACAGAATCAGGGTTAGAACAGTGAGATGAGAAAGGCAGGAACAACGAGAGATTCCATCAGGAATGAACCATCTGAACACGGCAGAACAGAATATGGCAGAGCTGGTAAGAAGTAAGAATCCAGGGGTGCCTCAGTGGCTCAGTCAGTAAGGTATCTGCCCCCGGCTCAGGTCATGATCCCAGGGTCCTGGGAATCGAGCTCCACATAGGGCTCCCTGCTCAGAGAAGAATCTGTTTCTCCCTCCCCCTCTGTCCACCCTCAGCTGTGTGCTCTCTCTCAGTCTCTCTCAAATAAATAAAATCTTAAAAAAAAATCCATAAAGACTCACAAGCCTAGCACCTGGGGTCAAGAAGAATGTTGGCGGCATTAGCAAAAGCAGGGAGGGGGAAAATGTTATAAAAAAGAAAGTCTGGTTTCTGACACATTAAATAGAGGATGGCTGTGGGCCATCCAAAGTAAAAAGAATTGGGCGCCTGGGTGGCTCAGTGGGTTAAAGCCGCTGCCTTCGGCTCAGGTCATGATCCCAGGGTCCTGGGATCGAGGCCCATGTCGGGCTCTCTGTTCAGCGGGGAGCCTGCTTCCTCCTCTCTCCTCTCTCTCTGCCTGCCTCTCTGCCTACTTGTAATCTCTCTCTCTGTCAAATGAATAAATAAAATCTTAAAAAAAAAAAGTAAAAAGAATTTATTAAAATGTCCAAGTTATTGGGGCGCGTGGGTGGAGGCGCCTGCTTCTCCCTCTCCCTCTACCCTTCCCCGCCCCGCCCCCCACTCATGCTCTCTCTCAAATCTTAAAAAAAAAAGAAAAAGAAAAATGAATATAAATCACAGTGATCAGTTATATCAGAATGCAAGATATAGATATTAGATGACTGTAACTTTAAAAAATGTTGCTATATGTTGCTATGTCTTACTCTTAGATTTACTGTACTGTCAAGAAAACTTACCTTCACATTGTACTTAGGGTGTACAGTGTATTTACAAAATTTTTCCTATCTTCTCGTATTTGTGTACATATTTTCTCTCTCCTTCTAGGTTATTAGTTCCCTCAAGTTAGGAACCTTGTTGTTTTTGGTTTTTTTCCATATTTTGAGCCCCCAGTGCTTCTGCCATAGCCTATTTTGCTGTAATGCAAGGTTTATATTCCTAAGACACTCAAAGTATTAAAAAAAAAATCCTGCTATAAAAACAATGGTTTCATTGTGGGGAGGAAGGCTTAGGAGCTGGAGAGTTTAACATACACCCAAACCTATTATCTGGGGCACTTTAAAGTATATTACAGCTGTATGTGTAGAAGTACAAAGCCTAAACCAATTAAATCTAACATTTGATTCCATCTTCCTTTTCCTTACAGTGATGCACGGGCCTTCTTGGTTTGTATAACTACCAGCATACATTGCTTCCTGCACAGGCTTCTCACCTTTGCCACCCAAATCTTAGAGCTCACAGACCACTCCCAGAGGCAGCAGTGGTCGGAGGGCATCCTATGTACTTCTCACCGTCCTGTGCCCTGGGGTAGAGCATTCATGTTTTTCCTAAGACAACTGCATGTTTCACTCCACATGTTCAAATGCCAGTTCCCTAATTGAGGCAACTTAGGTTGTAAAAATTTGCATTTTTGTTAAGCTCTTATATGTTGGTATCACTCAATCCATATCATTAAATTAACTAAAAGCTTACAAAACCCTTTATCTTTTCTGTACTCAGGTGATTTTTTTTTAAGATTTTATTTATTTATTTGACAGAGAGAGAGATCACAAGTAGGCAGAGAGGCAGGCAGAGAGAGGAAGACCCACTGAGCCACCCAGGTGCCCCATGTGATGCGGGCCTCGATCCCAGGACCCTGAGATCATGACCTGAGCCGAAGGCAGAGGCTGTAACCCACTGAGCCACCCAGGTGCCCCATGTACTCAGGTAATTTTAGAGCTGGTTCAAATTCTTGGGACAGATATTTGAAGAACATATAGTTAGGCTGAGTGGAGTGGTTTTTTAAGATCTCCTCTTTACTTTGGTTCTACCGATTTGCTCTCAACTTCATCTATAAGAATATGGATGATCTCTTACCTTTTTTGTTCTGTCACTGTGATTTAGCTCCTAATCAGTGACTTTCTCCTAGTCCCTATTCATTCTCTTTGACTTGTCTCTTTTTTTATTAACTAGATACAACTTACATGTAAAATTCACCCTTTCAAGGTGTACACTTCAGTGGGTTTTAGTATATTCATGGAGTTGTACAACCATCACCACTGTGTAATTCCAGAATATTTTCAACACACCAAACAGAAACCCCATATGCATGAGCAGTCGCTTCTTATTCCTCTCTTTTTTTTTTTTTTTTTTTAAGATTTTATTTATTTATTTGACACAGAGAGAGAAATTACAAGTAGGCAGAGAGGCAGGCAGAGAGACAGGGAGAGGAGGAAGCAGGCTCCCCGCCGAGCAGAGAGCCCGATGCGGGCCTCGATCCCAGGACGCTGAGATCATGACCTGAGCCGAAAGCAGAGGCTTTAACCCACTGAGCCACCCAGGCGCCCTCTTATTCCTCTCTTTACACGCAGCCCCTAGCAGCTACTTTCTGTCTCTTTGGATTTGCCTCTCCTGGACATATCATATAGATGGAATCATAAAATATGCGGCCTTTTGTGTGTGGTTCCTTTCACTTAGCATCATGTTTTCTTTTTTTTTTTTTTCTTTAAAAAATATTTTATTTATTTAAGAGAGAGCGAGCATGAGAGGGGGTAAGATCAGAGGGAGAAGCAGACCCCTTGCTGAGCAGGGAGCCCGATGTGGGACTAGATCCCAGGACTCCAGGATCATGACCTGAGTTGAAGGCAGTCGCTCAACCGAGCCACCCAGGCACCCAGCATCATGTTTTCTGTGTTCACCCATGTTGCAGCATGGATCAGTATTTCATTTCTTTTTGTAGCTGAATAATAGTCCATTGTATGGATATACTACATTTTATTTACCCATTTATCAGTTGATGGACATTTGAACAGTTTCTACTCTTTACTTGTTATGAATAAGGCTTTTATGAACACTGACGTACAAGTTTTTGTGTGGACATATGTTTTCAGTTGTCTTGGCCATATAGCTAGGAGTGCAACTGCTGGTTCATAAGGTAACTCTGTATTTAACTTCTTCAAGAACTGCCCTCTCTTAAACAGTGTTCCTTTGATCACTTCCCTTTGAAATGCTTTCCTTTCCAGGGCGCCTGGGTGGCTCAGTCCTTAAGTGTCTGCCTTAGGCTCAGGTTATGATCCCAGACTCCTGGGATCAAGCCCTGCCTCAGGCTTCCTCCTCAGCCGGAGGCCTGCTTCTCCCTCTCCCACTCCCCTGCTGTGTTCCCTCTCTCGCTGTGTGTCTCTTTCTGTCAAATAAATACATAAAATCTTAAAAAAAAAAAAAAAAAAAAAGGAAGAAAAGCTTTCCTTTCCTCCTGTCCACTAGCTCCACCCCAGCTTTCCTGTTTGCTCTTGTCTTCTTCAGTTTTCCGAGCTGCCACTTAAACGAAAATAACTCACACTTTTTTTTTTTAAAGATTTTATTTATCTGAGAGAGTTAGCGAGCAAGAGTTGGGGGCGGGGGAGAGAAGCAGACTCCCCAGTGAGCAAGGGGCCCAACTCGGGGCTCGATCCTGGAACTCCAGGATCATGACCTGAGCTGAAGACAGCCTCTTAACCAACTGAGCCACCCAGGCATCCTTATGTTCGTTTTTCAAAATATGTAGCAAAATACTTTTACACTAATCAGTTATATAAGTAAGACCTATACTATCGTTTGACAAAAACTTCGTAATTGCTACCATTTTCTGAATGCTTGTTATGTGGCTAGGGTCACAACAAGTTCTCATTCAATAAAAGACTCTCATTAAACCTTCATAGCTACCTTAAAGGAAGTTTGGTTATTCATTAGACAAATACTTATTGAGTGCCCACTTCCTGCCAGACAATAAACAAAACAGACAAAAATTCCTGCCTTCATGGCAATTACATTCTGGGAGGAAGAGGAGAAACATAACAGAAATGAGTTCACCACATAGCATGTGAAATTATGTCAAGTACCATGGAGAAGTACACAACAGGGAAGAGAAATGGAAAATGGAAGCGGTGGCAGGTTGGCAATTTAAATAGGGTAGTTGCTGAAAAGCGTTACTGAATCCCTATTCTACGGGTGAGGAAACTGAAGCTCTGATAAGTTCAACCACTTTCCCATGGTCACCCAGTTAGTAAGAAGTGAGAGGAAATTTGAATTCAGCTGCCCTTATTATTAAGCTATATGGCCTCTCCCCAATCTAGTAATAAATTCAGTTATAAAAGTTTACTTTATCAGCTATTTCCTTAAGATGATGTTGGCATTTTTAATCTCTCAAAGGAGTTAAGGAATAACTTTTTATTTCAATATTTGAGGTTTCATTTCACAACCACATTAACTTTTACAAAGGAGTGGCAAATGGACGAAGATCTTTGATTGATGTTAAATTCTTGGAAAAGAGGTCGAAATAGGGCGCCTGGGTGTCTCAGTTAGTTAAGCGACTGCCTTCGGCTCAGGTCATGATCCCGGAGTCCCAGGATCGAGTCCCTCGTCGGGCTCCCAGCTCCACAGGGAGTCTGTTTCTCCCTCTGACCTTTTCCTCTCTCATGTTCTCTCTCTCTCTCTCTCTCTCTCTCTCTCAAATAAATAAATAAGTAAAATCTTTTTTTTTTTTT
>LNAC01000205.1:1545192-1568693 GCA_002007465.1 Ailurus styani
TGCCTACTTGTAATCTCTCTCTCTGTATCAAATAAATAAATAAAATATTAAAAAAAAAAGAGGTCAAAATAATAATTAGCCAGGCATAGTCAGGACATGTCACGAACTACATGCAGCCTGAGAAGATGATGCACAAAGCCTGGATAGGCCCCACCTCCCTCCTTACTGCGGCTGTGACCACCTCTATTGTGTTCCAGAAGTACTTATTTTATGTCCCAAGGGTGCCTAGCACAAGTCAGATGTTCTCTAGGGACTCCTTTTATTAAGCTGAGATGGATCCTTTTCAGCCACCTGAGCCTGTCTCTTAGCATTGAGGTGTTCCTGTCACCAGAACATCCAAAGTTGGCAGTCCCAGTGTGTCTTAAGTAGTTTAGCTACTGCAAATAACCTGAGTGCTAAGGCATAGATCTACTTTTATTCCTTTTGACTTCAGATAATATCTTTTCCAAAGGAAGTTACTCTGCCATTTTTTCCTACTTAATCCCTAAAAGGAACATGGAGGTAAGCACCACATCTTTTCCTGTCAAATGGACAAAAAGACTAAATGACTCACTTAAATCATATAGTGAAGGAGGCACAATGACAACAGCCAGGCTGTCACCTTTTTTTTTTTAATATTTTATTTATTTATTTCATAGAGAGAGACACTGAGAGAGGAAACACAAACAAGGGGACTGGGAGAGGGAGAAGCAGGCTTCCCGCTGAGCAGGGAGCCTGACACAGGGCTCAATCCCAGGACCCTGGGATCATGACCTGAGCCGAAGGCAGACACTTAACTACTGAGCCACCCAGGCGCCCCAGGCTGCCAACTTCTAGTTCAGCTTCCAACACACAAGATTAATAGTTCCCAAGTCTTTTTGTGTTCACAACATACATCTGGGTACTATATTTTGGGGCAGTATATTTGAAGGGATTAAAAGACTCAAAACAACACTCAAGTCAGCAATAATAAAAACAATCACTATTGTAATGAGACAGTATCTCATGGCACCTATCTAGTGGACTTTGGTACTGTGTCAGTGAGCAGACTATTGCCCCAAGCCTAGACTGTTCATGCACCTACGCACCAGGCTAACTTCTCACAGGCTCTCAGAAACACAAGCTCTTCCTTTGGCACCAGCCTCTTTCCTCTTACTCCTACCAATCTGTATCCTACTCTAGAACACGGATGTGACTTCCTCAGTCCCTAAACCAACAATTAAAAAAAAAAAAAGCAAATGTGCATTTTTTACACTGATCTAAACTTGGTGACATGCTAGTGTGCTAGGCCATGCAACAAGTCAGCCTGCCTTCAGGAAAGGAAAGCTGCCTCAACTAAGAAGTCAACTTAAATTTAGTGGTTAATTAAAACTTTAATGCAACATCACTGGGAAGTAAACAACTGACAAACGAGTGCCAAAGGCACTCATTAAGGACTACATCCTCCTATATCACAACAGATTGACAGCCTTTGTGAAAGTCAGGAAGAGACGACTGACTTGATCTAAGGGAGCTAAAGCTGGAAAGACACTACACTTCTCCAAAAAAGCTTGCTGAGGAAAAGGAGACTAATAAAGTCTGGTTTGAGTAGCAGGAACTTCAGGTATGGTGAAGAGACAAGGAAAACTAGAGAAGTGATAGCTTGCATTTTTGTAACGCGTTTCTTTGATAGGATAAATATTCTATTGACATCTTTTGGGTTAAAGCTTTGTCATAGAACAAAGCTAATTATTTTTTAGTTACTTGTGGGAAAATTTTGACAATGATGTAATGATCAGGGTAGGAATCACCTAAAATCTAGTACTTCTGGATACAGAGTAACAACAGTAATTCAAAGTACTGAAAAGGTAGGAAAATAATTGAACCTGGAAGGATTCTTAATGAAGTTAACTTAATTTTTTTTCCTGTTAAAAATTTCCCAGCACTTAGCATAGGACCTACCACATAGTAGCACTCAAAAATGATATTCCACTGAATTTATTACACACAAACGTGAAAACAAGACTGTATTATCCACTCAAATAGCAATGGATGGAGTAGTAAAATCAGTCAGTTTTGGTATTTTTTCCTATTGATTAATTTCATAATGAAGTCAGTAAATATTAGAACCACTGAGGTAAAACAGTTTTCAATGAACAAGAGAATAAATGAAAAAATAATTGTTCTGAGACATAAGATCAATATGAACAGAACAGATCCCTTCTGAGAGTGGAATAGGAACCCGATTAACTTTAAATCCTAGTCAACCTAGGTGGCAGGCACCCTCAGGGCTCAATGCTAGGTACAATCTGGAATACAAAGGATTAATCATGATTAAAAGAATTCAAACCTTTGGTTTCTCAAAAGAAAACAGTATGGGTGACTCCTTGAGATTTCCTAAAGTTCAACAACATTTAAGAACACCAAAGCCAAAGGAGACCATGACTGAAAGAATCGACAGTTTAATGCCTAGGTCCTAGGTTGAAAAAGGAGAAAAGAGGCATGCATGTCTTTGGGAGGTAGGCTGAAACTTAATCTCACCTGTATTCGTTTACAATAGTCTTTGAGTTTATTAATCACACAAAAAAGCCCCTCCCAGGGGCGCCTGAGTGGCTCAGAAGGTTAAGCATCTGCCTTCCAGCTCAGGTCAGGATCTCCTGATCCTGGAATCAAGCCCCTCGGTGGACTCCCTGCTCAGTGGGGTGTCGGATTCTCCCTCTGCCTCTGCCCCTACCACCCCCTGCTCGTGCTCTTTTTCTCTCTCTCAAATAAAAAAATATTTTAAAAGGAAAAAGAAAAAGCCCCTCCCATCACAAACTGCTCACGGAAGGAAAGACAAAGGGAAGCTATAAGAGGAGCTCTGAGCATAATTCAATTTGCTACAAGTAAAAAGCCTAAGGATTCAAAATTGTCACATTTTTTTTCAGAGACAAGGCCCTTAGGCCATTCCCAGTTTGAGAGTTTGTTTCAGTTAGACTCCCCACACAAAAATTATGAGTCATGTAAAATTGTAAAATGTAAAATAGTCAAATTCTGACCAACATTGCTTAGCTTTTGATATTAAGAATCCCATAACTTCTGGGGCGCCTGGGTGGCTCAGCTGGTTAAGCGTCTGCCTTCAGCTCAGGTCATGATCTCGAGGTCCTAGGATGAAGTCCCACAGAGGACTCCCTGCTCGGCGGGGGGTCTGCTTTTCCCTCTCCCTCTACCACTCCCCTGCTAGTGCGTGCTCTCTCTCTCTCTCTCTCTCTCTCTCTCTCTCTCTCTCTCTCTCTCAAATAAAAAAATAAATAAAATCTTTTAAAAAAAATTCTTTCTTTGAAAAAAAAAAGAATCCTATAATTTCTTATCATATTCTTTTCATTTTTATTCAAAGGTCTCAGATCTGGAAGGAGGTGGAATAGCAGACTGTGGCATTCCAAATAAGGAGAGCAAAGAAAGGAGGCATCTTTTTTTTTTTTTTAAGTAAACTCTGTGCCCAATTGTGGGGCTTGAACTCACAACCCCAAGATCAAGAGTCACATGTTCTACCAACTAAGCTAGCCAGGTGCTCCAAAAGCAGGGACCTTTAAATAAAAAATATCCCAAAATACCAAAACTAAGATTTTTTTTTTCAGGATTTCTAAACTCTAAACGGCTCTTCTTTGGGTGTCAGAAAAGAGCACACACAGTCTCTCTTTCTAGAAGCTGCATCAGCCTTTTTGAAAAAAGCCCCTCTCCTACTTGGGAGGGACACTAATAAAATACAGGAAAAGGTAAACAACTCTACTTGGTGCCTGAAAACAAAGACTAGTTAAGTCTGTGTAACCAAACTTAAAACACGGAGTACCTGGAAGTAAGAGCAGAAAGAGTCAAAAAGTATGCCATCAAGTTTGAGAGGAATGAACAGCCAGCTGGCCTTTCTTTCAACACTGCAATCTCCGAATTCTACGGCCAATTCCAGTTACTTATACTAAGCGACAGCCTGAGAAGGTCTATGAAGGAGTCTCAGGGACAAGAGTTTAATGGGTAGGATGGGGTGGGGACAGGTCTGGAAGCTGCTAGTAGAGCAAGCTCACTGTTTTCATTTTTTAGGGGCAGCTTGGGTTGGCTAACAGTGGTAGAGAGGTATCCAAAGATTGCCAAGCTAACCCATGGTGCTGGCTGCTTCTATCCTGTGAGACCTTAAAATTCTTCCAAGGTAAAACAAAGATGAGAATAGCTGGAAAGTTCTTCAAAGCAGGTGTTCCTAAGCTATTCCTGCAGTCTTTTCACCTAGAACATGAGGGTGGAATTGGGCATTTGAAAAAACTTATTTCAGCTTTGCATTGGTATTTTCAGTTTTAATTAGTTTACCTAATAAGCAATAGAACATTTTACCACTCTTCCCCAGTCACCTCAGTTCAGCAGAATCAATGAAAATATTTAGACCAAGAAACAGTCTGTGGCTTTTATAAGCTCTCAATTACCTCTTATGTTAGCTGTATTCATTTTACCTTAAAGAAAATCAAGTTCAAATTCTGTGACCCATGAGAGATAAACGTAAAGATAGGAGGAGAAGGGGCCCCAAAGAGCAAAAGCAGAAGAAAAGAAGGATATTGGCTGGATCTCATCACCACAGACTGGAGCCTCTTATCAGACAGTAAGAGATAAGCTCTTTAAACAGTCTGTACATTTCCATTCTTAGCGCTGTTCTTCCTTCCCAAGGTACACCACTGCTCCTCCTCCTCTTGGGAGTGGAACCTGCATTTTCCCCATCCCAGGCTCAGCTGAGCATGTCACTTCTCTTCACTTTCTAGTACCAAAAATGGTCACACGTGTACATTTCGAGTTGTGACAGGAGTTGTGGCAGCAGCTCCCTTTCGGCCTCATGGTCCTTTCTTGAATCTTGACTAAGCTTTGAGGCAGGACAAAGAGATGTTTAATAAGCATACTGGGTGCCCTGTTGAGCTGGATGATCTTATCAAAGCCAGCTAAAATTCCCAATGGTAAGTATAGACCTCTCTTGTACATAGGCTGTCCCATTTTGAACAAAACTGGCCAATACAAAATCCAGGGCTCACCTGCAGCAGACAGAGTCTACGTCCTACCAGTCATTGAGATGGCTCTGAAAGAACATCAAGGAAGTCCTAAAAGAATCACTGGTGAATATGAAACTTGCCTCTATGTGTCTGAGGTCCAATCCATGCATTCACAGCCTATAACAGTGTTTTGTTTTGTTTACCAGTCTCATGAATAAGGTCAAACAAAAGCTAAGTCCTGTGCTTGAGAAGAACTCAATTCTAGCTTCTCCCAAGTGCTGGTATAAAAAAGCACAACATACCACAGTGACTGGGCACACAAAGATCCCTTGCCTTAGTTTTCGGGAACTCTTCTTCCATGCTGCTTCTGTTAAAGGAGCTGCGGATTATAAATGATGCCACAGGTACAGGTTCACTGACAGCCGATTTAGTGAGTGCTCGTACTGTTAATTCTGCCAGTCTTACTCCTACCCAGAAATACACGTGGCCCCGAGGGGCCCAACCACCCACAGATCTCTTCTGCACTCTTTTCACCCTCCAGCACACAGAAATAGAGGGCTAAATCCCAGAAAACACCCAGAGAAAGAAAAAAGGTAGGTTCTTTGAAACATTATGTCTAGAAAAGCAGGATCCGGCTTCCTATTTTGATGTAATTCCTACATTCTTGTCTCTCTGAATAATCCAAATAATGATCTAAGCCAAGATGTTTCTCTGAAGTTCCAAATCTATACATCTATATCCCTTGGTATGCTGAAACTTTCAAGTATACGTAAAGACACTTAAAAGGGGGGGAGGGGCAATTTGTTTAGAGTGAGTTACAGGCTACCACAGATCTCAAAAATCTACTTAGTTGTGGTACAATGTTACGGTAATTACCATTAGTGAGTTAATCCTCCCTGTATCCACGTCCTTCGAGAGTGCCCTAACTCTAGGCTTAGCCACGTGGCTCGCTTTAGCTGATGGAATAACAAAAGTGATATAACCATTCAGAGCCTTGACACGTGCTTGTGCACTGACACCTGACCTTTCTTATTTCTCTTTGGAATCCCGAGACTCTACGTGAAGAAGCATGAGTTAACTTACTGGTGAATAGGAAAGAGTTAAATCATCCCAGCTGAGGCTAAAACTGCCAGATACATCCATGAAGCCATCTGTATATTAGTTTTCTATGACTACCATTAGAAATTACCACAAACTTAATGGCTTAATATAAATTTACTAGCTTTCAGTTCTACAGGTTAGAAATCCAATATGGGTCCTCATGGGGCTAAAATCAAGGTGCTGGCAGGGCTGTATTCCTTTCTGGAGGCTCTACGGGATGATCTATTTCCCTGCTCATTTGGGTTGCTGGCAGAATTCAGGTCCCTGCAATTATAGGATCAAGGTGCTCATTTCCTTGTTGATTGTTAGCTGAGGGCCATCGCCATCTTCTGTCATTGCATGTCTTTTGACTACCCTTTCTTTTCCCCTTTTAAGGGCTCATTCGATTAGAATGGGGGTCCATACAGATAATTCCCTCCCTGCAACTTAAAATCTGTAACTTCAATCAGATCTGCATAATTTCTGCTGCCACAGAAAGTAACATATTCACAGGTTCTAGGAATTAGGATGTGGAGGTCTTTGGCAAGCCATTATTCTGCCTATACATCAAGATCATACACATCCAGCCAAGCCATAAACTAACCACAAACAGCAGCCAAGTTGGCCCAGACCAGATAAACTGCACACTGAACCCACAGAATTTTGAGAAAAACATATGCTGGTTTAAGCCAATAAATTCTGGAGTGCTTTGTGAGGCAGAAAGAGTTAACTGATGCAATAGGCAAGCCTACACCACTTTTTAAAAATTTTTTAAGATTTTATTTTTAAGTAATCTCTACAGCCATTGTGGGGCTCGAACTCACAACCCTGAGATCAAGAGTCACAGGCTCTACCGACTGAGCCAGCCAGATGCCCCAAGACTATACCACTTCTTTTTTTTTTTTTTTAAGATTTTATTTATTCATTTGACACAGAGAGAGAGATTACAAGTAGGCAAAGAGGCAGGCAGAGAGAGAGGAGAGAGGAGGAAGCAGGCTCCCTGCCGAGCAGAAAGCCCGATGTGGGCCTCGATCCCAGGACCCTGGGATCATGACCTGAGCCGAAGGCAGCGGCTTTAACCCACTGAGCCACCCAGGCGCCCAAGACTATACCACTTCTGAAGGATGTGTGCAACCCACAGCCTGATAACATCCATCCTCACCCCCTTCTCTGCTCTAGTTCAACAAGCATGCCGAAGAGGCCACCGGCCGTTTTGTGCTCTCTGAATCATAACACAAAACAATTAAATTAGTGTTGTTTCTTCTTCCAGGCCAGATCTAGAGATTATTGCTGAAATTTAACAAAAGTCAGCCTTATTATCTCAATAGAACCACAGAGGAGCTTTCCAATGCATGACTGGAAGCCATATGCATGAAAAAAACATATATGCTAGAAGTCTTAGAGAAAGATTTGAAAGAGGGGTCAGCCATCTTTTGATAGAGCAAAAGCTGGTGATGGAAGAGGGAAATTTTACTGCTACCCAACCATCTCTTCTTTGCATAAAGACCAATGAGGGCTTTGGGGCACAGCCTCTAAGTAGGGGTCTCTAACCCTTCATTAGCAGCAAATATATTTTCTCAAATGGGCTCTCCCTGAAATTTGCTGATACTTAAAGGTCTGCAGAACTTAAGTAGAAGGAAAATGCAATAGCAAGTTAATGTCCTCTTGGCTCTTTTGGCTGACTTCCCTGTGCCTGGGTCTTGCCTATTAATTGAATGCTATTCGGATTTCATCTCAAAAACAAATGAGGATGGAGACCAGAGGCCTGCCTTCCCCAGATTGATAAGAGCAGCACAGTGCAATTATACCCGATCAGCTTTGTTTTGGAATGTAATCACTGCCCCAGCCTTCTTCCCAATGGGATGGCAACAGTGTAATTACCTCTTCAGGATTCATTGTTTGGGAATGTAATTCTACAGGGCCCCCTTTCTAGGGGAAAGGAGCTACAAAAAGAATATACCAGAATTCATAGCCCCCTCCCCAGTAGCAGTCTTGGAAACCAAACAAATTATTTTTGTTCTCTTTAAAGTAAGGTCAGGGTTTCAATTTCAGTCTGTTTTTTCTACCAACAAGGAGTCACCCATACCCCGTGACGGTTCTGTTTGAAAAGTCCCAATCTAAAGCCAGACTGCTTGCATCCCCAATCCCCACTCTGTCAAGTACTAGCTGTGGTCTTGGGCAAATTACTTAATTCTTCTATGCCTCAGTTTCCTCATCTGCAAAAATGAGTAGAAACAGGACATTACAGAATGTTGTGAAGATTAAGTGAATATGTGAGACGTGCTTAGAATAGTACTTGGCATATAGTAACTGCCCTTACGTTTTATGGTTTGTTTTTAAAGCACATTTGAAGCACCATACTTCATAGCCATTACATTTTGCAAATGTGATCTAATATTAGCTCATGGTCAAAACTAAGCTTGAGGGCGCCTGGGTGGCTCAGTGGGTTAAAGCCTCTGCTTTCGGCTCAGGTCATGATCTCAGGGTCCTGGGATGGAGGCCCGCATCGGGCTCCCTGCTCAGTGGGGAGCCTGCTTCCCCGCCCCCCCTCTCTCTGCCTGCCTCTCTGCCCCCTTGTGATCTCTCTCCCTCTGTGAAATAAATAAATAAAATCTTTAAAAACAAAACAAAACAAAACTAAGCTTGACTTACCACATTCTTTCTTTTCACAACCCTTTTGCCAGTTCAGCATGCAGGGTAATTTTGGATCATTTTAAGTTCTGCTACAGAACCAGCACAGCCTCTGACATGTTTGCCCAGGTAAAACTTCAATAGGCAGGAGAGATGTGCATATTTCCATGTCAGTCCTTTCATTTATGTTACCAGCCCAAAGGAAACTATGATAAAAAAGACTATGGGACTCTTGTTGTTGAAATTATCAAAAGCAGTCATTGGCAATATGGCAGATTCTGGAGAAAATTTACCTTTCTAGCCAGATTTATTTATGAAAATAAGTGATATATCCTTCTCACATGCTTAAAGTATACATCACCTTCCTGAACAATACTCTTGTCCCCACTGGGAACTCTGACCTTTTACCTCCTGTTCACCTTTCCCTCTGTTCCTTTGTAGCCTAGACTACTAAAATTCTGTGCTTAGGAGGAAATACTTCTGGCATGTGCTTCGCCAGCCATAAGCCTCAAGGGTAAAAATCATGAGTTTACTGCCAGGCAGGCATTCCCAAAGAATATAGTCCCACTTCTCAAAACAAGAGAAGTGAGCTGAGCCCCTTCTGCACGGTGCCTATAGCTGCAGTGAACTGGGCTTAGGACAAACCAAGAGACCGATCTCAGTAGCCCCGTAATAATGAAAAACTGTGGTTACAGGATAACTATCTGGCTCTGCGGTGAAAATTAACTCCTGGCCAAAAGAAACACCTCCAGGGAGCCTCAACACTCCAAAAGGTCCCTGGTCATCTACCTGCAGGTGCCTCTTTCCATATCATGGCTTATACCAAGATATTCGTGCTTGCTCTCGGCTTCCAGTTGAGTGGCACAAGGACCCTGGGGAAGAGTTGGCCTTGTGGATCAGCAGTTGTTAAAGAAAGGAAATTAACACCCACAGGTTGGCTCTACTTTGGTAAAGAGGGTGAGAGGTGCTGTCTGCCAGCTTCCATGGCATTTCCAGCCAGTTTGGAATAAATGAGGCTGCTTGAGCTCATAAAGAGAAAGAGAAAGAAAAGCTTATGTGAGCTTAGAGTTTTAAAAAGAAGGAGGTGGAAGGTTAGCATGGCTTGTTAGCTTCTAGCATTTATACTGATCACGTGGGTAAAACTGATAGAGTAGATGGGACAGCAAAAGGATTGTTCCAACTCTTTCCAGGGGCTGTAGATCTCTAATCTTAAATAAAGTGGAGATTGGCTACTGCTTCCACTAGAAAATATGGGCTTTGACCTCACATTTTAGCTTTTTCTTTCCTCACATCTCCTCTGTAGATTTCTATATTGTACCATTTGTTTTGAGGGGTTGTAAAACATGTCAAAGCACAAAACAAACATAATCTAAGAAGAGAGGAGTAAAGGTTCTGACATTACAGTGAGTACTTAAAATCAGAGGCCGTCTTCAGTTGGCACCTTCAAAATGACTAGTATGTCTAAGGAGTACACAACCACAGGACTTAATAAACTTTGAGATCACTCTATGTCTAGGGAAGCCCCAGAATACAGACATCTTAAAATACAAGTAAACAGTGGGGTCTCAATCCAGATATGCTGACATTAACATTTCTCTTTTTGGGAGAAGGAAGAGTAATAGGTGAAAGGTTGGTTAAGAAGTTGGGAGAGGAACGCCGGTGGCAGGGGGTGGGGCGAGGGGCCTCAGTCGTTTAAGTGTCTGCCTTCAGCTCAGGTCATGATCCCAGAGTCCTGGGATCAAGTCCCACGTCGGGCTCCCTGCTCTGTGGGGAGCCTGCTTCTCCCTGTCCCTCTGTTCCATGGCTCGTGTTCTCTCTCACTCTCTATCTCAAATAAATAAATAAAATACATTTTTTTTAAAAGTTGGGAGAAAGCTTATAGGGTCAATTCCTCTCACTTTCTGCTGCAGAAATACTGTAAGGTTCTGAGCTCCCACAGCCAGCTTACTGTTTATACTTCTAGTCTAGCATTTAGCAATAACAACTTAGTAGGTGGTAAGCTTTAGATTGCAGAGATCATGTCTTGTTCATCTGGATACCTAACACTGTACCATATAAACAATAGAAGTTCAGTAAATGCTCACTGAATCAAAATGGCTGATATACCAGCTGAGTACTCTGTATGTAATTACGAATTCATTCACACTTCCCCATTATGAACAGCCCCAGATGAAGAAGAGTTATACAACAGGGTCTCACCAACACTATTGTATCTTGGGTTCCTGGTATTACCACCACATCTCTTCCCATGCCTCTGTCTCTGCATCTGCTCCTAGCTCAGTGAATTCTCAAATTTTAAAGTACATCATGATCACCTATAAAACTCTTTAAAACACAAATTCCTGGGGCCTACAACCAGAGTTTCTGATTCAGTGGGTCTGGGGTAGGACCTAAGGATTTGCATTTATAATACTTTCCCAGGTAATGATGGTACTGGTCCAGGAACTACACTCTGACAATCTCATGTTGCCATGGGTACACAGAAGCAAACACTCAAAGGTCTGCTGAGTGGAGGCTCATTTTATCAACACAAGTCCTGATGGGGGACAGAAAATAGTCTGTCATATGAGAACTTTGTGACTCCTCTATTCTTCCCTGCTTGAGGAACATGACTACAGGCAACAGATGACACACTAGACTGTCAAATCATCAATATAAGGACTCTCAGGTTACCATCTGTTGGTGCCATAGAACAAAAGGTCTACAGTATTTTCAACTCACTGACCACAGCAAAAGGTGAAAAAGTCCTGCTTGGGACCCAGGAAGAGCCCCACTTGCGGAGAACACAGAAAAACAGTAAGAGATCAGCAAGGTTATTCAATCCTTGAAACAATCCTATAAGCTAGAAACTACTCTTTTCTTTCTTTTTTTTAAGATTTTATTTATTTATTTGACAGAGAGAGACACTGCAGGAGGACCACACGCAAGGGGAGTGGCAGAGGGAAGCAGGCTTCCTGCCAAGCAGGGAGCCTGATGTGGGGCTTGATCCCAGGATCCCAGGGTCATGACCTGAGCCGAAGGTAGACCTTAACGACTGAGCCACCCAGGCACCCCAAGCTAGGAGCNTTAAAGATTTTATTTATTTATTTGACACACAGAGGGAGAGATCAGATCACAAGTAGGCAGAGAGGCAGGCAGAGAGAGAGGAGGAAGCAGGCTCCCTGCCGACCAGAGAGCCCGATGTGGGCCTCGATCCCAGGACCCTGGGATCATGACCTGAGCCGAAGGCAGCGGCTTTAACCCACTGAGCCACCCAGGCGCCCGCTAGGAGCTATTCTTATGCCCATTTTACAGATGAAGAAATTGAGGCTCCGAAAAGGTAAAATAAATTAACCAAGACCACACTGCTACGAAGTAACAGAATGAATATCTGAACCTAGACAGCCTGGCTCTGGAGCCCAAACTCAAACATTTTGCTATAATGCCTCCCAAGCAGGCTATATACTATAAATGGCAGCTATCCTCCCCAAATTCCCACTTACTCATCCTCACAGACCCATTCAAAACAAAAATGGGGACACAGTCAGAGTTTCTTCAAATTGTACCAAAAGATATATAAATCCTTAAGCTACACTGTGTTTGAGCTGCATCCTCCTTAGCTAATCTATCAGAATTGGCAGTTAAAGTCCCAGGGGAATTATTAAATTTTTAGTAGCAGGGCCATAACAAAATAGAAAATCAGGCCACTCCCTGGCTAGACTGTCAACTCCCTAAGGGCAGAACCATTTAATTCTTTCATAAGACCCAAAGTGCCCTGGAAAATGCTAAGCGTTTAGAAAAGCGCTACATATATTTCAAAATGACAGTAGAGAAAGGGCACAGGTGGGAAAGCATCAGTGAGTGGGGAAAGATCAAGAGGAAATTTCCTAGGGGAGAGACAGAGGCACAGAAAAACTTAGTCACATAATATAAAAGGGATAGAAAAGTTCATTGACAAAGCCCAGTATTTTCTTCTAGAAAAGCTTAAGCAGCACAGGCAATTCAGCTTAGAAATGAAGACCCTGGTTCTCAATAAGCACACTTCTCACTAGCAGTGTAAGGAGATGCAGTAAAAGACTGGGGTAGAGAGGACGCCAATGCTCCAGTGACTGGTGGACACCAAGTAAGTAAAAGTCCTGGGTGCTGTAAGGTGTCTGTCTGGGAAGGCTGGGTTCTCTGGAAGGAGTGTTGCATTTACTTCTCTGTTTCCCAGGAAACCAAGCCACCCCCTTATCGCCTTCACTTTCATCACTGGAGCAGAATGAAAGGTAATTGGGTTAATTATTAAAGGAGCACTAGCTAGTACTGCCACTACTAATTGTCCATTTATCTGGGGTTTATAAACAGCCTTCTTAATTGATGTTAAGTTGGAATGTGTCACTCACTTTATTTGCCTGGCTACTAGGTACCAGAGAGGTACAGGACATGGAGATAAAGGGTCCAGCCATGGAGATAAATGGTCCAACACCAGAACTATTATTCATTTATGTTCATACTCATTTAAGTATACTATTATGGCCCTCAACCGTTTTCACACATACTGTTCATCTTTCCCAGATTTGCCAATTCAAGCAAAGATCTAGTGTATTAGGCAATTTGTTGTATTAGAGAGCTATGATATCGGGTCGAGAAATCAGGCTAATTCCTAAAAGTCAGCAAGCCCAGGGTCCCAGAGGCCCACCCAAATGGCCAAGCTAGACCAGACAGGCTTCCTAAAAGTAATTCTCTAAGGTACCAGGGAAATGGGGGAATATCTAAGAGACAAAAGACAACCAAAAATAAAGTTAACAAGGAAAAGAATAGTCTTACAAAAGAGGTAACTTTGTTTTACCCACACTTATAAATGTATTTTCTCTTCCTTATGATTTTCTAAATATATTTTCTTTTCTCTAGTTTATAAGAACACAGTATATAATATATACAATACACAAGATAATGTGCTGATTGACTATTCATATTATTCGTAAGGATTCTTGTCAATAGTAGGCTATTAGTAGCTATGTTTTGGGGGTGTCAAAATTACACACAGATTTTCAACTACATGGGGGTCGGTGCCCTTAACTCCTGCATTGTTCAAAGGTCAATTGTATATGCTTTCTATAAGAGACCTACTTAGATTGAAAAAAATAAATAGGTTAAAAGGATAGAAAAATATATATCACACAATCAACAGGCATAAAAGAGCTGGAGTAGCTATACTAATATAAGAAAAAATAGATTTAAAGATAATATTGTAAGAGACAAAGAGACATTTATTACAATGACATTTTATAATGATAAAAGAGTAAAATTCATCATGAAGGCATAACAACTATAAAAATATATGTACCTAACAACAAGGTCTCAATATATAAGGCAGAACCTGACAAAACTAAAGGGAGAAATACACAATTCAGCAATAATAATTAAAAATTTCAATACCTCAGTCTTAACAAAGGACAGAACTAGACCCAAAATCAGCAAGGACATACAAAACTTGAACAATGCTATCAACCCTGTAGATCTCCCCAACATCTACAGCACACTGCACGCAACAACAGAATATACATTTTTCTCAAGCACACAGGTAACATTCGCCAGAACAGAGCATGTTTTAATAAATTTATTTTAAAATAAATTTAAAATAACTGAAATCATACACCACAGTGATATTAAATAAGAAACCAACAGAAGAAAATTCGGGAAATTCACAAATATGTGAAAATTGAAGAACACACTCCTAAACGTCTAGTGGGTCAAAGAGAAAAGTGATTTTTTTTTAAGAGAAAAATTAGGATGACTGGGCAATTAGAAAAATTAGGATGACTAGGCACAAAGCCAACTACAGCCCAGGACACTCGACCAGGCCCCAATGACCTGTGGCAAGGAGCAAGAAAATCCTGACACTTCCCATTGATTTTAATCAAAACACTAAATTAAGTACATCAGGCCCACATCTGCTGGGAACAGATGCTCATTAGGATGAAAGTCAAAAAGATTAGGCAGGACATATAACTAATACCCTACATTACCCAGGTCTCTATCCCTCAGAAGTTTTTTGTTCTTCCAGTAATTACCAGGAAGATGTCAAATGCCAGAGCTTCTCATTTCACTTTTATGAGGCCTCAAACACACAGAAAAATACTATAAGCTTACGAACCTTTTGGCAGATACCCCCTACTTGAACTCAGGCAAAACATGGCACAGAAGATTATGAGTCAGGCAGACAGACCTGGTTTAAAGTTCTAGGTCGGCCTCTCACTGTGTTATATTGGGCAAGTGACCTAACTTCTCTGAATGTCAGTTTTCTTCCCTGCAGAACAGAAATGGATGATCTACTTCACAGGGTTGCCATAATGACTATAGGAGGTAATATGGGAAAGCACGTGGTTCATTATAGGTAGCCATTAACTTTATGTCCTTTATTATCAGTGGTTGTTACTGCACAGAGGTAGAGCTGTCTACTAAAAAGTCAGCAGGGGGAGCTCCCCAGACTTCTGTGTGTTCCCCAGAAATACACCTGGTAGAGTTGCAGTAGCTTTAAATTTACTTATACTACTTTAAGTATAGGTTCAGAATTTGTGTTGCTAAGGAAGGGGCATGGCATGGGTTGATGGGTGACTAGAAGCCACCAGGAACCTATAGAATTATGGGGAAGGCACCAAGATAAAGCGGAAGAGATGAAAATTAATAATCAAAACACTTCTTTGTAGTAGCTTCTGTTTTCTATTATCACCCTCAGGCTCATGTGGGAGGAAGTAGGCAGAATGGATCTTAATTATCTGCAAATCCATTTTTTGTTGATGACTCTGAACGGCTTTGGCTACAGTCCACTGGAGACTCATTTGCCACCATAATACTGGTCACACCTCCAAAAACTGCAGGTGTGTGTGTGCTTCACCCCTGCCAAAAGGCATTCACCTTTCAAGGGGTTTGGCTTTGGGGCACCTGGGTGGCTCAGTCAGTTAAACACCTGCCTCTGGCTCAGGTCATGATCCCAGGTCCTGGGATCCAGCCCCGCATCGGGCTCCTTGCTCAGTGGGGAGCCTGCTTCTCCCTCTGCCCCATCACTTTGCCTCTCTCTCTGCTCGTGCTTTCTCTCTCTCTCAAATAAATATAATCTTAAAAAAAAAAAAAGTTTGGCTTGATTATCGGAGCTAAGAACCAAACAGCCAACTGAAGTATGGTCAACCATCTAGACTTTGAGCTATAGGAGGACAAGAATCATGCCCCTTATTCACTCTGGTAGCCTAGAACAGTGCCTGGCACATAGCTACACAACAAATACCTGTTGAATATAATTGTTTTGAGACTATCACAACCTCATTCCAATCATACAAGTGAAATTCCCTTTCCAGGAAAACTGGCAGTGCTTACTGCTAACAGGCCAATTAGTAATCCACTCTAAAAGCCGTTATTACAGGGGCTCTATTCCATGATCGCAGTAAGTTTAATAAAAAGCAAAAATCTGCATCCATGAGGGCAAGAAGGCTCAAAAAAGGGCTATGACATAATGATTTTCCTCAGTAAACACCACTGGGTCATAAAAGGCTATGTCTAGAAACCACTTAAAACAGAGGAATTAAGGGGCGCCTGGGTGGCTCAGTTGGTTAAGCAACTGCCTTCAGCTCAGATCATGATCCTGCAGTTCCGGGATCGAGTCCCATATCAGGATCCCAGCTCCATGGAGAGTCTGCTTCTCCCTCCAACCTTCTCCTCTCTCATGGTCTCTCTCACTCTCTCTCTCTCTCTCAAATAAATAAATAATCTTAAAAAAAAAACAAAAACAAAAAACAGAGGAATTAGGGACACCTGGGTGGCTCAGTAGGTTAAGTATCTGCCTTCGACTCAGGTCATGATCCCGGGGTCCTGGGATCGAGTCCCACATCGGGCTCCCTGCTCAGCAGGGAGCTTGCTTCTTCCTCTTTCTGCCGTTCCCTATGCTTGTGTCCTCACACACTCTCTCTCTGACCAATAAAAATCTTTTAAAAAGATAAAAAAAAATAAAGATAATAATGAAAAATAAAAACAGAGGAATTAATGCAATTAAGAAAAACCCTGGAAATCAGCCAAGTTCCCTAGGAGCTCTTTCCCTCTTCTAGATTAAGGTCCTAGAAGAAGCATGCTATTTTGATGCTTTGTCTTTTAAAATAACTGTAGGGAGGGAAGCAGACTAGGAAGCTTTGGAGTACCACTGCCTGGTTTAGTTCTGGCTCCTCAACTTCTAACTGTATCACTCTGGACAAGTTAGTCTTCTGGGCTTTAGTTTCCTCCACTGTTAATTAGGTAATAGCAACTATCTCAGGATTATTGTAAGAAAGAAATGAAATGTAACTGGAAAAACATTTAAAATACTCTCTAGTATACAGCAAGAGCTCAATAAGTGTTTTGGGGTTTTTTTTGTTGTTGTTGTTGTTGCTGTTATTATGTTTGGAATTTTCTCAAGAGATGAATAGAAGTAATGCAGCTGTCAACAGAATTGGGCGCCTGGGTGGCTCAGTGGGTTAAAGCCTCTGCTTTCGGCTCAGGTCATGATCTCAGGGTCCTGGGATCGAGGCCCGCATCGGGCTCCCTGCTCAGCGGGGAGCCTGCTTCCCCCTCTCTCTCTCTGCCTGCCTCTCTGCCTCCTTGTGATCTCTCTCCCTCTGTGAAATAAATAAATAAAATCTTTAAAAAAAAAAAAACAAAAACAGAATCTGGAGGGACATCCAACCACAGGTACCACCCCCCCATCCCGCTTCTTCAAAGTTTGTTACACCCCTTCAATTTTACAAAAGACCTACATTAGTACCTCGTTTTTGCTAACGGAAGGAAATCTGAAGAGGATTTTCACTCTTATGAAAAAAGGCAAAAAGTGAAAACAGCGTTCAGCATTTGCTTTATGGTGAGCTGTTACAGAGGCAGTATGCACTCTCAGCATCAAGCTGCTGTAGCTTTGAACTGTGTCTGTGAGCACATCTGTGCTTTATCTCAATTTATTTTATGCACCCACTAGCAAGATGTGTCCTAAGGTATCAGAAAAGCCTAAGAGATGTTATTTTTTGGGTTTGGGTACACTAAAAATTTTTTCCGTATAAATTAATAGTAATTGCTTCTTCACTTTGTGCCATCTTGGCTTGCAAATGGTTCTGCAGGAACACTCCACTTTCGGACAGCCAAGGAAACTGTATCTACAAGTGATGAGGGCCTTTACGAAAAGACCAATAGGTTCTCTTTAACATGTATCTTCAGAAAACAGAAGAAACTGGTTTAATTGTGAATGGAAAACCATCTGCTAACCTAATTCAAGAGTGAGGTTGTTGAGAATCTAGATTTCCTTCCCCTTGAGATACTTTGCATTCTTTGTTAGAGAACTTTTCTCAGTAGATTTCATATCTGTCAACAACTGCCTGCTAGAACACAACCCCTATATTCAAAAGTATCCATAATGAAAGTGGGCCATTTGGGAGTCAGACCTCTGGGCATAAAGTAGGAAATAGGAAATGATGGTAGAGTTCTTAAATCTAAGGAAGAAATAAACATATAGCTGCTCCCAAGCAAAGCTAAATGCCAAGGAAACAGAGATTTTCCAGCAGTAGAGGAACAGGAGGTGCTGTGTGGGGTGATGGAGGCAGACGTCTGGAACATAGGGTGGAGAAGAGCTCTGCACTTGATCTTAGCCAAAAGGCCGAGAAGCGATGGAGAAGAGCTCTGTAGTACTGCCTGGCAGCAAGTGATTATCCGCCAGTAAGGAGCTTCCACATGCCATCAGCCAAGCCACACAGAAACACCAAGCATGGGGAGGCACCAAGGCATGGCGTCTGTTTACCCACTAGGGTCAGAGGTCCTCAGACAAGGTTGTCAGGGGACCGGATATAGTCTGCTCCCCCACCAAGGCTGGCCCAACAAAGAGTCTGGTAGTTAGCGGAGAAACCACTGAGGTTTCTAGGACTTTTAGGCCTTGACACTGGGTCAAGGACAGTCCTGCCTAAGGGAGGCCAGAGATCCTGAGGCCTTCCAGCTGTCACAGTAACTTGGTCGGAAATCACAGTGTTACTGCCTCACCCAGATCCCTTTCTACCTTTACCAGCACATAGCCCAGATTTTCTGAAACATAATGTCTTTAAGAAATTTCTGATAGATGCTAATTAAAGACACACCTAAATGTGGATTGATTTTTGTACCTTTTATGCCTTCACATACATAAATTTAGAGATTGGCAGTGGAGGTGAGGGGGAAGTGGAGGAAAGAGTGTGATGGGGAAATAACCTTTGTCAGAAAAAAATAGAATACTGCTTTGTTTCCTTCTCTAGCCACTGCCCAGAAGCAGCAGCACATACTGCATCTGAGAGCCTGGTCACACCATGTAGCTTAGGCCAAAAACACTAGTCACTAATATTCAGCCACCATAAAACTGCCTCTGCTGGGCTTGTCCAGCCCATTTTCCGTTTCTGAGGTTTCTGAACCAGCCCTATGGGTCTCCTCTCCTCCTCCCCCTTCTCTGGAAGATTCCACAGTGCCTGGAAACTCCATCTGCTGGCAGATGAGTGAAGGGTTGAAGAGGTGTGCATTAAGCTCCTAATTAAATCACAGGATCTGGTTCATGAGTATCTCACCAACCAAAACATGAACAAGACACCTTTATCATTCAATTAAAAGCATAGCTAGAATCTAATTGCTGGATTAAGAAACAAAGAGTTTAAACAATTTAAAAAAAAAAAAAGATGTTTGAAGGAAGTGGAAATGGGCAAGATAAACAGCTTCACTCCATTCTAGTTTCCTGCCTTGAAGTAAAGAACTGGGTACAAGACCTCAAAACAGAGTTTTCAGCCAGATACCAAGATGCCACCACATCAACATAGGTAAAGGAGAGAAAAGCTTTATCTGGCTCCCTGCCCCTTCAACTTTTCAAATTCCACAGAAACATTCCCTTACCTGCCAGGACCCTGTTAACAGAAGAGTGAGTTGCCAAGCCAGGCTGTCCACGTTCATGAAAAATCCCCGCATAAGGCAAGTACTCAGGCAGCAAGAAACGCCTGTAAGAAGAAACCACATGTGAAGCGCCTATGAAAGATTACCATAAAACAAAGGAGATATACTATCCACCTTCCCCCAGCAATCAAGGCTAAGGGATCCACTAAATTTAGGAATCCACAGAAGCCCAGCACATTGTAAAAATTTCTGGAATTTGTCCTTCTGCAGACTTGTATCTCCTTCCTGATCTTTCTTTTGCAGTTTTGCAGGGCTTCTAATCTTGAATAGGATACACCCCAGGCCACTTTTCTATCTCTTTTCATTGTGGCCAATCATCTCCAGTCAAGTCTTTAGGTAGCAGGGCTGGACTGCAGGCTCACTAGGAAATAATTCCAGATACGGAACCCAAAGTCCAGAAAGTAGGTTTAAGAACAAAATCCCAGGCTTTCATAAAGGCTCCTTCATAAAGGCTGACCACACAGTTCTTACCTCGGAACAAAGCGTCCAAGTGAAGGTGCAGACATCCGGGCATTGCGTGGAGCTCGGTGCCTGGATCTGTCACCATTGTCCCTGGAGAAAACAAAAAGACTACATATAAGAGAGTCACTAAAGCAGGACCAGCCACCAGCCCAAAAGACAAACATCCCCCAAACGAAATTTCTACACTCAGGTGAAGATCCCAAAGAAATTAGTCATCAAAGAAATTAGCTCACTAATTTGGATGACACATTAATAATACTACATTTTTGGAGTACCTCAACTAAAAGATTTATGAGCATTTGGAGACAGTTCAGTAAGAAGGAGCATGATTTTTAATGAGTTAATGTGATCTCTGAACCCTGTAGCATCTGAAGCTGAAGTCAAGTTTAGATCTTCCAATGGATCCAGAATGGAAATATATAAACTTCTTTTTCTAGATTGAAGGATACAGAGAAACTTTGGCTTTAGGGAATCTTGAAGGAAGAAAAAAATTCCCCCATCAACTTCATTCAGCAAATGGTTATCTCTAAATGAGTCTGTTTAGTAGATCTTTGATGTGGAAAAAAAAAATCACTCATGAAAAGTGAAAGATAAACAACACAAGAAAAAGACTAGGCAGTCCCTTTTTTTAGAGACTGCAAAATTGGCAATGATGAAGAGTATCAGACAATGCAATCCCAAGCATTTGAGTTAAAAAAAAAAAAAGGCTGTTTTCTTTATGGTCTGTTAAAGCAATAGTAATAACCACCATTTATTAAATATCTACCAAGTTCCAATATAAAGGTTATTAATATGTTATCCTATTTAATCCTTCTAACTATCCCATGAGGTATTATTAGCTTTGTTTTACAGATATGGAAACTAAGGACCAGAAAGGCAAATGCCCAAGGTCACACAACTAGTAAGTGGCTGAGGAAGAATTCAAGGCATATCTATCTGATTCTGAAGTCCTTGCTCTTTCCACTATACTTCACTGCCTCCTACAAGACAGGGACCTCATGTGGCTTAGTTTCTAATGCATCAAAGAACAATAAGCCAAAGGGCACTGGCTGGACAGTGCAGTTAATTAGCTGCTTAACCAACGCCACAAAATAAATGAACCTCTGAAAGCTTGATTTGGTATTTTTTCTGAATTCTCCCTTTGGATTATCTTCAACTTAATGAGATCATCTTTGAACTGGCCCTGGAACCAAAGTTAAGACAATACTTTAGCTTTCAAATGGACCACTGGGAGCTTTACAAGCCAGAAATGAACGCCTAGAAAGGTTTTTATATCTTAGTGGGACTGGATGCTGAGCATTAACAGAGAAATCAATATCAGAGATATTGGAAGCTGATCCATTAAAAGTCAGTGCTTGCTCTTTATTTTCCCAAAAGAGAAGGCATACTATTGTTTTCCTTAACATATCATATCCCCTTGACTTGAAACTCTATAGATGAAGGGAGAGGCAAGGGGAGAGAAACAGAGAGAGGGAGAGAGGAAGAGAGGGAGAGAAAAGAAGAGACTATATGGAAAGTAAAAATGTTATTAAAATGGAACAATGAAATCAGAAGTCCCTGACCAGTAGACTGCAGCTCTGGGGAGCCCAAAAATTGTTATAAGATCTTGGTAGCCACATGCATACAGGAAAAGATGAGTATCAAATAAATAAGACAGTCCTCAAATTAAGCATATTATTATTTTTCAAATATATATAGCTTCAAATTTTGATCAAAGTACCAATTCACTTTAAAGTACAAATGAGGGGGGCACCTGGGTGGCTCAGTCAGTTGAGCGTCTGCCTTCGGTTCAGGTCATGATCTCAGGGTCCTGGGATCGAGCCCCACATCGGGCTCCCTGCTTGGCAAGAAGCCTGCTTCTCCCTCTCCCACTCCCCCTGCTTGTGTTTCCTCTCCCACTGTTTTCTCTCTCTGTCATATAAATAAATAAAATTAAAAAAAAAAATACAAACGAGGGGCGCTATGTGGCTCAGTTGGTGGAGCTTCCGACTCTTGATTTTGGCTCAGGTCATGATCTCAAGGTCGTGAGATGAAGCCTAGAGTCAGGTTCCCAGCTCAGTGGAGAGTCTGCTTGAGATTCTCAGATTTTCTCTCTCCCTCTGCCCCTCCCCCTCCCCAGGCTCACTTATGTTCTCTCTCTCTCTCAAATAAATAGATCTTTTAAAAAAAGTACAAATGAAATCATGATAGCTTTTCATAACAGCATATTTTACTTATAATGGGCACTAAAAGTATAGTTAATTATCATGAGAAAAATTAGAAAAATCCTGAAGTTAAAAAGGTTCCTAACCCTCAGAAAGGTTAGAAACAAAGCCAGGGAGACATTTCTGCAAAGAAGACATCCAAATGGCCAACAGAAACGTGAAAAAGTGCTCAACATCACTCAGCGTCAGGGAAATACAAATCAAAACCACAGTGAGATACCACCTCATACCAGTAAGAATGGCTAAAATTAACAAGTCAGGAAACAACAGGTGTTGGCGAGGATGCGAAGAAAGGGGAACCCTCCTACACTGATGGTGGGAACGCAAGCTGGTGCAGCCAACTCTGGAAAACAGTATGGAGGTTCCTCAAAAAGTTGAAAATAGAACTACCCTACGACCCAACAACTGCACCACTGGGTATTTACCCTAAAGATACAAATGTAGTTATCTGCAGGGGCACATGCACCCAAATGTTTATAGCAGCAATGTCCACAATAGCCGAACTGTGGAAAAAGCCTAGATGTCCATCAACAGATGAACGGATAAAGATGTGGGGTGTACACGTACACGTACACACACACACACACACACACACACACACACACACACACACACACACACGGAATATTATGCAGCCATCAAAAAACCCCTGAAATCTTGCCATTTGCAATGACGCGTAGATGGAACTAGAGGGTATTATGCTAAGTGAAATAAGTCAATCAGAGAAAGACAGTTATCATATGATCTCACGGATATGAGGAAGTTGAGAAACAAGACAGAGGATCATAGAGGAAAGGAGGGAAAAATGGAAGAAGACAAAACCAGAGAGGAAGACAAACCATACAAGACTCTTAATTTCAGGAAACAAACTGAGGGTTGCTGGGGAGTGGGGAGGGGGATGGGGTGGCTGGGTGATGGACACTGGGAAGGGTATGTGCTACGGTGAGTGCTGTGAAATGTGTAAGACTGATGAATCACAGACCTGTACCCATGAAACAAATAATACTTCATGTTAAAGAAAGAAAGAAGGAAGGAAAGAAGGACAGGAAGGAACAAACGAAGCCAGGGAAAGGAGCACCATGGGTTAAATGCAAGTGCTTCCTCCACAGCTGAGAGAGAGCTGCCTCCCCAGAATCAATCACACTATGGAGCTGACAACTGGCTTCTGCAAGGTCCAAAGATTCCTCTCCTTCTGGACAACAAACAGCATTCTTTTTTTTTTTTTTTTTTTTTTTTT